>JARJDR010012543.1:0-32915 GCA_030264135.1 Myllaena sp. GC000078 | reverse complement strand
TCGGTCGGCGAGGGCACGTGCAGCGAGCCGTTGTCGGCCGGCTGCTGCTCCTCGTTGTTGGATGCGGGCGGCGTGCGCACGCCCTGCTGCTGCAAATGTTGCGCAGAGGAGTAGCGGCGCGGCGGCGGCGGCAGCGCCGGCGATGCCTCGGCGTCGTGGTGGCGGTCGTCGTCTCGCCTCCTCGCTGCCTGCTGCGCGTCGTTGTGCGGCGTCTGTGTGGCGGCGTCCGAGTGCGCGGTCAACTTGTTCGCGAAATGCTTGCTCGCGCTGCGCCCAATGATGCCTGCGCCGGTGGCGTACTGCACATAACAGAGCAAGCAAGCGGTGCTCTGGCGGCGCACGTAGAGCCTCGCCGGCGTCTGCCGAATCGCGTACAGCGACGGCGGCGGGCGGCGGCGCGCGCGCCCAATACGCGCTCGCTCCTTCTGGCGACGCTGTTGCTCGCTGCTGCGTCGTCCACCACACACCTTCTTCTGCTGCTGTTGCTCACAATGTTTATCGCACGCCACTAACAAAATGGAGTCCGACTCGGGGTCGTCGTGCGAAACCGGCGTGCGTGTGTCGCGCGGCCGGTGCGCGTCGCCTTCGACGTCGACGTCGCCCTCGTATGCGGCGGTGGCGCGCGCGTTGTCGTCCTCCTCGTCTTCGTCGTCGTAGTCGTCGAACTGGCGTGCGCGTTTGTAGCGGCTGCTATCGTGCGCACGGAACGTGGCGTCGTCGTCGACCAACGGCTGCGTGCTGCGCGACGTGGTCGTCCACTTGCGCGCCGACAATGAGAAATCGCGATGCGTTCGCGGCGTTCGCGAGCGCGGTCGAGAGACGTGCTGGTGCCGCAATGCCGGCGGCTGCTCGTGTTCCTGCTGCTGCTGCTGCGATTGCGGTTGCTGTTGCGTGTGGTACTCGTACTGCTCGTACTCACAATCAGCTAGGTCAGCACCGCCGCTTGCGTCTCGTTCGCACGCATCGTCCAGCGAGCTGTTGGCGCTGATGTCGTTGAGTGACGGCGACGGCGCGCTAACGTGCGCTGCGAGATTCAAATCGTATTCGGCGGCGCGCAAAAGGATTTCGTCGCAGAAGTCGTTGTCATAGGGCAGATCCAGCGGCCTCATTTGCAGTGCCGATGGTATGGCGTACAGCTCAGTGGGTACGAACGGACTGCTTTTGGGAGATGATAGGCAAGGTCCCGCACGTGGGTTCGATCTGAAGCAATCGTATGGGTCGAAGAAACCGGCGACGCTGGGGCTCACCGGCATGTGGCTTTGCAGCATTCCGTAGGTGCCGACCGATGTGCTGCTCGAGGTGCGGGTCAACGATTCGTCCGCAGTGGACGAGTCGCTCCAGCTCGAGATTGATGCGATGTCACTATAGTCATTGTGCTCGCTGGTGGTATGCGCCTGCCCTTCCAACCGTTGCAGCTCCTCCTGGTACTGCGCCAGGTAGTCGATCTCCGTTGTCGTGCCGATTGTACGGCGGGACACCCTTCCGACCGTGCTGTTGGTGTGCCAGCGGCGACAACGCAAGCGTGCAAAGTCGCCTGCGCCGGCGTCGCGGCGGCGCGTGATACGATCTTGTAGCAGTAAGCAGCGTGAACCGCGTGTTCGGTGCCTTCGCCGCACACCACGTGGAGACTTCTTTGCCAATGGCTTGTGTGCAGTCATTATGCACTTTGAATATCGCGATTTGACGGATTATTATGCGCAAAAAAACGCGTAATTTGGTTTGACCAGCGAATCTTAAGTGGATTTGTTGATAGTTTAATCACGTTTCCCCGTCGTGGACACCACAAATTTAGTTTCACACATTGGCCGATGTTCTGTGTGAATTGGAAGGAAGTCGAATGGCGACACGAGCTATGTGACATTTCAATGTATGCAGCGTTCAAATGTTTCCCTCATGGCCGACGGAAATGCATTAACCTCGTCAATCCCGCATATGTTTTTTTGACGAAAACCATGCACATGCACCCCAATTTTTAGAAACTCAACCTCCAGAGCGGCCAGAGTGTATTCACATGAATGCGTACGGTTTGATGAACGTCTAACCGCCACCAACCTTCCAAGGTTTTGGCGGTTAAATTCTATAATTATGCCAACCGTCGAAAAGCACGCTGTTACTATGTCTGCTTTATTGCAACTTTACACAATTCAGGAGGGGAAACCTAATGGTTTTTCAAGAGGGTGGTTTGGCTTACAGTCCACGTGCATACTCATCGCCGCTGGGGCCCACGTCGTAGCCCATGGCTGCAAGATTCTGCGTAACGACATTCAATGATAGTTGCGCCTGTCCGCAGGAAATCATGCGAACCACTGCAAATACAAATTCACAATCAACGTTCGCAATGCGAGGGTGCGCGTATGCACTCACCGTTCGGGCCGGTGGTGGTGGTGAGCATTGCGGGCCGAAAGAGTTCCGGCTGGTATCCGAAGAAGGTGCCGATGTAGCCGAACAGGCTGGTCGGAATCGGCTTCGAGAGGTACGTGCTGCACTGGTGCGCTCCCGCTTGCAGAGGCACGTGCAGTCGGCCATACCCAGCCAGTTGCATGTCACGGTAGACGCTCACCACGATCTGCGGCCCTGCAAACACACAGCCAAACTATTTCCGATCCGGCTGGTGGAATCCCAATTGGGGCGGGGAACTTACATCCATGCAGATTGCTGGCGCGATACGTCACCTCGACGGGCACGTTGAGCACGATGCGCTCACCATTCTGCGTGACGTGCATCACGTGCGAGAGGCCGGCGGTCGCGCCGCCCACGCATCGCCAGTCGGGGCCGTGTGCGAACTCGTACTTGCAGTGCCACCGTGAGCCGGCGGTCGCGAGCAGATCGTCCAGGCACACAATCTGCCCGCTCACCATCACCATAAACGTACCACCGCCGCCGTCACCGTCAGACATTCTCAATACTGTGCGTATTGTAATACAACTAACTAACCGCGCCAATGAAGCGCTACACTGTCAACAATCAACGGCCAAGCGCGCCAATTGTTTGTATTGTTTACCTCCCCCGCATATACTCACGCATGCGCAGCCGGAATCGCTCTCAGCACGTGTACAACAACATAGAATTTTATTGATTCAACACACATTCTGCGTTATCGTCTCGGTAACAAGTCGGTGTGGGTGGGAAAGGTACGCAGCGCGCGCTCTACGGTTCGAAGTCGGCCTTGCCCTCGTAAGTACAGCCGGACCGCTGGATGATCTGCGTCGCCGTCCAGATGCCGCAGCGCACGCACACGCCCAGCGGCCGCTCGCGCACATACTGCGCGAGGAAGCCGCCGACGAACGCATCTCCGGCGCCGTTTGTATCGACCACCTTCTCTGCGGCGAGCGGCACCACCGGATAGTCGAAGATGGCGCCGGCGCGCGCCACGATCACCGGATTGGCGCCCGTCGTCAGCACGACAACACGCGGCCGCGCCTCGTCCTGTTTCGGCAGCGCGGCGATCTTCAGCGCGATCTCGCGCAGATCCTTCGTGCCGAAGTTCTGCTCGTTGGCGAACGTCTCCGCCTCCTACGGGGGGATGGCAAACATTAGAACGATGCCGATTGCCTACCGCCACACTGCTCACGGTCTCATTGCCGAAGAGAATGTCCACGTACGGCATGGCGTTCATCAGCGGCTCCTTATAGAATTGCGAGATGAACGGTGCGCTCAGGTTCATGATGAATGTGCGCTTCTGCGCTAGCGAGTACTTTGCCACCTCCATGATTGTCTCCGGACTGACGGTCAAGAAGAAACCCTACGAAGGACGTGAACTGTACGAGCATTTACCAACCGTGACCAACTCACCGAAATGTAGTAAAATTGAGCCGCCTCCATGTAGCGGCGATTCTCGGGCTTGCGCACGTGGTCGACGGTGAAGCAGTTGGCGGCGGCGAGATTGGCGCACAGCGACCGATGGTGGCCGGTGATGAGCACCGCGCACGTGCCGGTCGGCTGCTTCGCATCGTACTGGTACTGCACGTTGACGCCGTCGGCGCGCGCGCGCTCCGCGAGGATGCGCGAGTAGCCGTCCTCGCCGACGCAGCCGAAGAACGTCGTCACGCGCGGCTTGTCGAGGATCCACTGGGCGACGCGCAGCGTGTTCTGCACGCTGCCGCCGGCGATGTACTCGGCGGCGTACGCCTCCGTCAGCTCCTTGTAGATGGGCATGTGCTTCTCCTCGGCGAGGATGGCGTCGTTCGCCTTCATGTCGTAGCGCGCCAGGTAAGCATCGTCGACGCTCGCCGAGATGTCCAACAGCGGATTGCCGATGCCCAAGAGGAGGCTTTCCCTGCGAATCAAAAGGCGCCAAGTTAGTTAGAGTTGTGCGTAGCAAGCGGGGCGTAGCAGCGGGATTACATGATGTTGCCGGCGCTGATTGTCAGACGAAGGCGGCTGAAAAGCGAATGCTCGTCGCGTTCGCTGGTCGCCGGCATTATCAGCGCGGGTCATCACAAACGTGACACTCGCGAGAATATAGTTTACATCTCGCGTTTACATAAGCGTGTTGTAAATCACCGCCTGGGATGATAACGTCGAAATGATGGCTTGCGAAACACGGGGGCACGAGGCGTTGTTTTGTCATGCGCAATCCTCGATGCCGCCCGTCGACACCATCCAAAGGGACGCGTCCAGCAGCGATTAGCACGTGGATGCGTCCGTAACCTCTAAGCCTAAGCGCCCTAAGAGCACCGTGTGCGTACGAATTGGATGGGCATTACCTAGTCGCTTCCATCGTGGGAGCGTGGTGATTCGATGCTGCTGCAGGTCTGCGGCGATCGATGAGAGGAGCGTATGCTTGCGACGCGAGATCACAACGGTTGCATGCGTGCGCCCATGTGACGGCGGCGTTCCAGCGACGACATCCAAACGAAACACGCCAACCGAATCAACAGCAATCAACAGTAAACTAAAATTTCGGCAAACAAATGAAAAATATTATGCATTACAGCATGGGGCTGGCACACGTGTAGTAGGTTTGCGACGTTGACAGTGTTGCAAATCCTAACCTAAGTGTGCCCATTGGTGCCCATGCCATGAGGATGAGTGTGCGCCGCTCATCGAAGAAGGCGTCGAGCACGTTGTTTTGTCTACGTGCGATTGTGTTTTTCTCTAAACAATCGCATTCGTAATACATAGTTGAATCAGTTCCATCGCTCCATTATTCTGTCCATATTGTTGCTGATCTGCCAGATATCATGGGCGATCATAATGTAAGTAGCTAGAACAAATAATTCCAAATTGAAGCAGCATTCAAGAACGAAGATTGATTTTTAATTTGGTTGCGTGTGTTTACTTGTATCCGAATCGGATAATCAGGGCCAGCAGGATCGAGATTCGAGTAGCAGTGTAAGCAGCGCGGACGAAGGCTTTGAAGATAGCAGACACATAGAAAGTGATAAGCGCAGGCGGCGGCGTGTGCCAAGTTTCGCAGATAGGCGAGATCGCGCTAGCGTGCAACTGCAGATGGCACAGATGGCCAATTATGCTCGACAAATAGCTAATGATGCACGGAATGTTCAAGCCGCAAATATTGGCGTCAACGAGATGGATAGCGACGATATTGACGACGACGTGGCTAACGATGAAGCCCAATTAGCTGCAAATAATGATTACCAACAGGGTGGTGAGGAAAGCGATGATGAATCACATAATGAAGAGGAATCCAACAATCAACAATCAGTTAACAAGGAAGACATCACCGAAGCATCTGATAATGAGGATGAAGAAGAAGACCAGGAAGGCATCAGTGACAATGAAGATGCAGCTAGCACTGATGAATGCACCAATGAAATCCTCACACACAAGTCTGATCTGGAACGTCTCAGGGATATAGATCCCGAGTTTTACGCATTCCTAAACCAGAATGACCGCAAACTGCTGGATTTTAAGGACGATGAAGACTCGCAGGTGGATGATAGCGACGATGACGACGATGAAGACGCTGATGCTCTCGTTCACAAGCCGTCGCCTGGGCAGCTGCAAGTCGCCAGCGACGAGGAGAGCGACGAGGAAGTCGCATCGCAGGGCGACGATGGTGGTAGCGCCACACGCGTGACGAAGCGACGTATGCGAGAATTGGAGCGTGAGTTGCAGCAATGCAGCGCTAAAAATAACAAACCCATCATCGAGGCCACAAAGGCATTCAGCGCCGCCGTGCGCATGATCCACGAGAAGCCGCAGGGCGCCGCCGCTGGCGACTACGTCGTCAAGGGCGCGACCGTCTTCAACGCCGTCATCGAGTGCTGCATTGTGTACCTGGAGCCGGCGGTGCGTCGCTATCTCAATGCGCCGGCCGACGGTGAAGGCAGCGTGCCGTTGCACAAGTGCAAGCGCTTCCCCAAGCTCAAAGCGGCACTGAAGCAGTACTTCGTCGATCTGGGCTTGCTGTTGGCCCACCTGCCCAACGGGCCCGCTCTCAACGCGCTGCTCAAGCACCTGCGGACGATGATACCGATGCTCGCCTCGTTTCCGACGACGTCAAAGATGCTCATGAAGGAGCTGATACACGCCTGGTCGACGGGCGGCGATCGTGAGGGGCCGATCGTTGCCTTCCGATGTATCCTGCGCATCGTCACCGACCAGAAAGAACCGCTGCTCGGCTACGCGCTGCGCCGCATGTACGTGATGTACGTGCGCAGCAGCCATTTCGTCAGCGTCACCACGCTGCCGGCGATCAACTTTATGCGGCGCTCGCTCGCCGAGCTGTACGCGCTCAACTTCGAGGCGTCCTACGTGCACGTCTTCGCGTACATTCGCCAACTGGCCATCACACTGCGCAACGCGACCACCGAGAAGAAGCGCGAGAATTTGAATGCTGTGTACAACTGGCAGTTCATATGCAGCTGCCGCCTGTGGGGCCAGCTGCTGGGGCAAGTCGGCGATACGCCGCGACGCAAAGAGCTGCTTTTTCCCTTTGTGCAGATCGTCTCCGCCACGATGGAGCTGGTGCCGGTGGCGCAGTATTTCCCGCTGCGCTTCCACCTTGCGCGCGTGCTCATCGATTTGAGTTGCGAGACCGGTGTGTACGTGTCAATTCTGGCGAATGTCCTGAACGTGCTGACGACCTACGACTTCAACAAGAAGCACACGCGCGCCTCGGTGCGGCCGCTTAACTTCATGATCATGCTGCGTGCCGGTAAGGCGCAGATGGCAGAGAACAGTTTCAAGGATGCGGTGATCGACTCCGTGTATGAGCTTGCGCTGGAGTTTCTTGCGAAATATGCACATCGTCTACCTTTCTGCGATATGGTGGTGGACGTCAGGACGCATGTTCACACCTTCGTACAGCGTTGCACCAACGCCAAACTGAAGAAGAAGATGCAGCAGTTGCTGGAGAAGGTCGAGGAGAATTGTGAGTTCAACTACAACGCACAACGGCGGCTACTGGACGGCGAGCTGGACTACCTCAACGTGATCGTTCAGTTCGAAACAGAGCTGCAGAACGCCGGCATGCCGCTGCGCAAATTCTATGACGACTGGCGCCGTATGCAGGACATTAAGCGTCGCAAGCAGGTCACCGATAATGAGGCAATCGGCGAGTATAATTTGCCGACAATCAGTAAGCGTAAACGGCGCGAAGCCGCGCTCGCGATGCAACGTGATGCCGGTCCTCCGGAGCTGTTCCCCAAGGGCAGTGATGATGAGGAGGATGAGGAGGGTGAGGATGAGGATGAGGACGATCAAGTGGAGGAGAATAAGGAGGACGTCAACGGCGAGCAGGAGGATGAGGACGATGAAGAGGAGAAGCCGGAAACAAAGAAACGCAAGCGTGGGCAACGTGGGTCGAAGGCATCGAAAGTTCCTCGCTTCGAAGACGGTTCCGACGATGGGTCGGATGAGGGCCGCATGGATGTCGTCGAAGACGTTGCTGATTGGTAGTTTTACAACCAATATCAAATTCCAAAAGGGTATGGTTGCAGTATCGTTTATACTACAACAGTGACGTTCTGATTATACGCCAGTATAATCTTTCCGGTCCATGATTTGCATATGCAATGCGCTGAAATGATATATCAGCGATTCGATACTTTGTTTGTAAATTACCGCTGGTTTTTTCCTCTCTCGAACACTGTAATCAGTTGCACGCGCGCGTTACATAATAAATATACGTTCTTACATTCTTTTCGCCTTATTTCTTATCGCATTTTTCTTAGAGCTGCGAACATGTTTTCGTGTACTGTTCTGCTGTTGCTATTCTCAACACTGCATATCGCAACACAGCAGGAGATCTTCAATTTCAACCATACTTCTGAGCTGCAGAACCATGACTTTGATCGTAAGCTAAATTTTCTCTCAGCATTCATAATGAACAACCACCATCGGCGTGTAAGCATAATCGCGCCGTGGTTGATGGCGAAGCAACGACGAGCGTTACTCAAGTGCTTGTCCTTTGCACCTACACACATCACTCGAGGAGGAGAGACGATACCTGCCGATGTCGATTTAATCGTTTATGATATGACCGGTGCTGGAGCGCAAAGCATTGCGTCAATCACCACGCATCAGGAAGCGACACGATTGCTGCTAATCGATGACGCTTTCGATCTACCCGCTTATTTGGACCGCATCCATTTCGACGCCCTACCCGGCCGCAATCTCCTCGCAGCGCGCCTGCTCGATGGACGCGTTAAGCTATCCGAGGTGTACCGCCTGGTGCGCGCCGGCGATGTACACGAGCGATACGTGACGAGCTGGCCCAACGACACCAGCACGCACCGACGGCGTCGCCTCGATTTCAACGGCTTGCGCTTACCGATTGCGATCGTCCTCAACAACGCCGCATCGCCGAAACACCTCGACGACTTCCGGCAGCCGGCAGTGGACGCGTACAGCAAAGCGCACTACGGCCCCGTCCTCAAGCTGCTCGCCTTCTACAACATCACGCCCGATTTTCGCATCGTGCGCGACTTTAGCCATCTGCGACGTGCTGGGGAACCAGCCTATTTTCTCACCGTGACGGCGCCGTACATGACTACGGAGCTGGTGCCACACGTGGACTTTGTGAAAGTCGGGCCGGCGACGCAAATGGCGTTCGCATTGCGGCGCCCGCCCACGTCGTTCGTCACCACGATCTTCACGGTGACGTTCACGCCGGCCGTGTGGTACGCCACGCTCGGCCTGCTGGCGCTGCTCTGTCTCGCCCTCTACGTGCTGCTCAACGTCGAAGTGCGCCGGCAGGATGTAAGTAGTCACCATTCGAGACACATTAAAATATCGGCTTTCATTTGTAGATCAACGGCAAGACCGAGTTCGGCGTGTATGACCTACTCCTCATCGGTTTGGAAGCAGTCTGTCAACAGGGCACGACCACGGATCCCAGCAGCTACGCGTCGCGTATCCTGGAGGTGTTGATGTTTATGGCGTTCATGTTCCTCTACGTCGCCTACTCGGCGAACATCCTTGTGCTGCTGCAGTCCACCACCGCGCTCAGCGATCGCGACGAATTACTACGTTATGGCGTTGACTACGCCGGCTGGAACACCACGTCCGACGCGACCTTCAACTACTATGCGCCCGTAGGTGTTCATGCAATGCACTGCGCATTACATTAGGTCTTTTTGTCTTGCTTGCTGTAGGACACCGCCGAAGCGATCTTCGGCACCGGCATCAACGCACCGCGCCGGGTTGCGATTGACGATGGCATGGAGCGCGTGCGTGCCGGCCTGTTCGCCTTCTACGCGGAGTCACGCTACGCGCTGCAGTACGCGGCGCGCTACTACAACGACTACGAGGTGTGCGGCCTGCAGGAGCTCGGCGCGCACCTCGACTTCCGGCTCGGCTACGCGGCGCTCACCAAGCATTCCGGCTACCACGAGCTGATCAAAGTCGGCCTCTTTCAGATCTTCGAGAAAGGCTTCGCCAACCGCCACCACCTGCGCTATTTCCTCAAGCCGCAGTGCTACTCGAAGGGCAGCAGCTTCGATACGATTGGTATTCGTGAGGTCTACCAGGCCATTCTGCTCGTTGTCGCCGGGGTTGCCGTCGGGCTGCTTGTACTCGCCGCCGAGTTACTGCTGCGCCGCCTGAGCGCGCGCAACGAGCCTGTTTGTGTGCTGCTGCACGATGGCGTTCGCACGCTTCAACGGCGGATGCAATAAAACACGCTAGAAATGTAACTTCTACGAATATGAGTACCTACACTATATTGCTTCATGTAATGCAAAACCGGACATTAGCCGCAATTAAAGTAATTTAGCAATCACTGCAGATCATCCATGACCTTGCGCAGCATCTGATTGCAGAGTGCGGCGTAGGGATTGATTTCGACGAGCTGCGTCTTGGCGAACTTGCTGCCCATCTCGGCGGCGCGCTCGAAGTCGACGCGCGCCAGCTCGGTGCGATTGTACTTGCGGTGCAGCAGACCACGCTGGCAGTACGCGGCGCATAACGTGCGCTCTTGGCGCACACCCTCATCACCGACGGCGTACCGGATGCACTTTGTCAAATCGTCAAAAGCATCTGCGCGTAAAATTGAAAAGTGCTTACAGCGACAATGAGCCGAGGGTGAACATCGACTCACCGTGCGGTCGTCCCATGAGCTGCAGCACTTGCGCGCGATTGTTGTAGATGGACGCCATCGTCGGCGAGGCGAGCGCGCATTCGGTGAGCAGGCGCACGGCGCCATCGTGGTCGCCCTCCTCCGCCATCCCGATGGCGCGCACCTCGAGCGCCTTCGACGCCCGCCACTCCGGCGTGTCGACGTCGTCGTCTGAGTTAAATGAATCCAGGAGTCATGCTCGTGATGCAAAACGCAAGATATTACCTGTTAGGTCGGCGACGTCCGCATCGTCGTACGCTTCGCCGATCGGCAAGCTCGGATTGAAGATACAATTTAGCACGGCCCTATCGTGTACGCTCAATTCGAGAGTCATTGTAACACTGTATTGCGCAATTAATAGTTTGCAGTTTGCAGCTTAGCGAAATACTGCGGAAATAATGTAGCGTCCGCACACATACACTGCGCATTCAACACCTGCCTGCCTTGGTGATAAGACAGGTTTTATTACAAGAGAACAGCATTGCGTCACTTGAAAACTCGTCGCGAGCGAGTCTCATTTGCATAGTAGCGTTTTTATGGAAATTCATAAACTGCGCTTGGCTTGTTGTTTATTATCTTCACCGTAAAAGTATTTTGCAACGCGCACGAGTGGAGACAGCCGTTTGCGCAACGAACAATTGAAAAGGCACATGCGATAAGTGAAAAATGTTTTGAAAAAACAACACATGAAAACGAATGCGCATTCAGTTGGAATCCTCGGTGATGGTGCTGGGGGCGCCCAAACCGATTTTGTTCATATCCAACGCCGACAGCGAGGGATAATGCTTGTCCGCAATCCATGTGCGCACCAAAGTCAGCACAATCTTCTGCGCCTCGGTGCCATCGACGCCATCGGGCAGAAACTTCGTGTTGTTCCGCAGGCAGAAGTGGGCGGGCGGATAGTCAACAAACTCGATGATGCGCTCCAGCTGCGCAGAGTCCAGGCAATCGCGATTCAAGAACACAATGTCCTCGAAAGCGCGCAGCACGTCCAGCTTGGCGTCGTCGACGAGCAAATCGCGACGCAAGTAATAGTACACGACATACGCAAGCGACATGCGCAGCAGATTCATCGAATCCGTTATATTGAAGCGCAGCACATTCGCCCACAGGTGTAGGAACTTCGCCAGCTGCTCGCCGGTGGAGTTGCCGAACAGCAGCACAGTGTGCACCCACGTCGACAGCGCGTACCGCGTGCACATGAGTTGCGTGCGCATCGCGTCGTTGGTGGCGCGCGCCAGCATGTCGAGAATGATGCTGCGGCTCGCCTCGTCGCACCGATCGCTCACGTACAGCTCCATGACCATCTTGAAGACGCCGCAGCGGTCGGCGAGCTGGAAGTCGGCCTTGGTGCGCATGCCATCGTGCAGCAGGCGCAGCACAAAGTGGCGGTGCGCGCTGACCGCCACTTCGGCCGAGTGCAGGAACGTGAGCAGCTCGGGAATGCGCATGAGCGTCGGGCACGCCTTGGCGACGATGTAGTTGCTGAGCGGCGAGTACATCTCGTCGGAGGGGTTGGCGAGCGCCAGCGCCGTGCGGCCCAGAAAGATCGCCGAGTAGTTATTGATCTGGAAGTGCTCGTTGACGGCGGCCGTGCCGGCGGCGATCGACTCCACGTAGCGCAGCCACATCTGGTGCGTGGCGTTGAGGTGCGAGCGCTCCTGCAGGTGCGTGTGGAAGCGGTAGAGCGTTTGGCCGGCGGCACTGCGCAACTCGCGCGAGCGGCTCGCGAAGGCGATCGCGACGATGCCGAGCGCGCCGCTGCGCGTGAAGCGGCTCGTGATCAGGGGCACGTTGGGCGCGAGCAGCTGGCAGAAGACCGACAGCAGGAAGCCCACATCGTAGACGGTGGCGGCGAGCGCCGGTGGTAGGTTGGTTCTGAACGTGCTCATCACGGGCGCGTCGAGCGGGAAATGCAGGATCGTCGCGTTGATCATGGACTCGTTGAGTATGTCGAGCACATCGCTGGCGCGCGGCTGGCGCCAGAGACCGGGTCGCCCGTCGCGCCGCACCGAATAGAAGCTGCTCGCGGCGAGTCCCCAGAGGAACGGCTTGAATTCGTAGAAGCTCGTCTTCTGGGCGCGCTCCTCGTACAGACGCAGCACGGAGATGACGCGGCGGTCGGATGGATGTAGGGACGCGGTGTACGCGGAGAAGAACAGCGCCACGTGCTCGCGCTTCATGATCGCCGGCTGCTGGGCGCAGAGGGTGTGGATGAGGTAAAATATTGCGGTCTTCGCATCGGACGGCGGGTCGAGGATGATGTCCATAAAGGCGGAATGCCCCAGCAGCATCTCCATCACCTGTTCGGCGTCCTCGGCGGGGAATTTCAGCGGCACGGCGAGTTCGGAAGCGAGCGTCATCAAATACACGTGCGACTTGCCGACGCCGTGCTGCAGGCACTTCGTAAAGAGCGTCTTGAAAGTTTCGTGCATGCGCACCGGCTCCCAAGCAAATGTTCGCGTACACATGCACATCACCTCGCGGAAGAGACCGACGACCTGCTCCAGTTTGCCGCGATCGCCATCTGCAATCGCCGCGTCCTTCCGCTCAAACGCTTTCAGCATGCCATTGATGTAATGCACATAGGTCATGGCCACGTTGTAATATTGCTTATCGGTGATGCTGCCCAATTTGATGTACTTCATGTACAGGCTGTGCATGATGACGATCAGGAAGACCTCGACGCACTCAAAGTGCATCACCTTGTCCACGTGCGGGCGGATCGCGTCCAGTGGCATGTGCAAGCGCATGAGAGTGGTGAAGCCACGATAGTAGGCGACCATATACGAACCAACCTTCTGCGGCTTCTGCAGCATCTTCTCGAACATGGGCCGCAGGAGGCGGTATGTGGTCTCCGCGAGCGGCTTGTCGAATTGCATAATGTCCAGCAGCGGCAGGATGAGGCCCTTCTGCTTGCAGATGGCTGCGGTATTGTTTGCGAAGACCGCGACAAGCGCATCGCAGCGCTCGTAGAGTGCGACCGCCAGCTTCGCGTTGTCGCGACAAAACTCCTTACGCGTCGCAATGCTGGCGAAGACCTTCTCCGCGTTGGTGACGCACACCGTGTGCCCGAAGCGCTGCACGTAGACGCGCAACGCACGCGCCAGCAGCGCGCTGTCGGAGCACTCGTCGTTCAGGTGTGCGAGCACGCCGAACAACAATTCGATATCCTCGTACGGCTTGGCGTCGTAGTTATCGGCGCTGGTCTTCACCAGAGTGTTGAGAATCATCACGAGTGCCGCATAGTGACGATTCGCCCTGCCCGTGCTGCAATCGGTGAAGTCGTCCTTTATGGTGGTCGTGAGCAGGATGTCCAGCAGGTGGGTGGCCTCCACATAGCTGAGGCCCAGCGCTTCGATTGCCGCGTGGATTTCCGCCAGGTGTGCAAACTTTTCGAGGCGGTTCTTCTTGGTGAAGAGACGTTGCGCAAGCACTTCGTACAGCTTCATCTGGTAGTGACGCAGGTATAAGGCGACAGCGGGCTTGATGACCACAGTTTCTTCTTTCAGATGATTAGCAATATCGGTAACGAGCGCAACAGCGTGATTGCTGATTGTCGAGGTGCCAATGCGCACAGGCTGGAAGCGCTGGTATAGGCGCGCATTGCCCAGGATCATCCTCATAACGTGCACGGCGTGCCCCAGGATGACGTCAACGTCGCGTCGAAAGTCTGCGGCGCTCAGTTCCTTGTAGTTGAGAATCTCGGAGAGTGCCCGGGACGTTTCCATAATGCGACAAACGCCCATAGATGTGATGTCAGTCATGCCCAAATCGGGAACCAGCTCTTTGCCAAAGCGTTTAATGTAGTCGATGAAATCGTCGGGGAAATGCTTCGCATGGGCAATGATCTCATTGCGCAAGACATCGATGGATGTCTGCAGGTGGAACACGCAGCGCAGCACAGTGATCATGGGTCGATGGCGGTCGCGAAGTTCAAAGCTTGCGGCACGTTTGATGGCGAGCAGCGTCACGGGTGAGAAGCGCACGGAGCGCACGATGGCCTGTTCTTTGGTGGGCACTTCGTCGCTGGTCAACGGCTGCTGCTTCTCGCGCCGCGACGCGTAGGCACGCTCAATCAGCTTGTCGTGCGGCGCGTCGTCCTTGAACATCGCAGCGATTTGCATCACCAAATCGGGCGCCTGCTTGTAGGCGCCCTCCAGCAGTCCGACGAACACGGCGGCCATGTGCTCTTCGCGCAATGCATTGATCCATATACGCACCTCCTCGACGCTATCGCCCAACAGCCGCGTGCCCATGAGAATCTTTGCGAAAATGTCCTCGATCTGATCCGCTCTGTCACAGATTTCCTTGCGGGTCGTATCGGGGCCCGGTACTTGCAGCGATAAACCGCGCATGGTTGTCGTGAGCACCTCCAAGGCGATTTTGAAGGCCGGATTCGTAATGATGAACAGCGACGGCTGCAGCAGATAGAGTGTACGCATAATGCTGATGCGATACGAGAGCGCATCTTCGCGCTCCCCGTTCGTGGTCGCCTCCTTCAGCACGTTGATGAGCTCCAGCAATTCCTCCTTGCCCTCCACGCGCACTGTGGTCAACAGCGTCGGGCAGAGTTCGTGGTAGATCTGCAGTATTTCGGACGCTTCCGTCATGTAGCGTACGGGCGAGTACTCGGGGAAAATCTCGTGGAACTTGCCAGCGGAGTCGGCAGTCAGCTGCGAGACGATGTAGGCGCCTTCGGGCATCCAGCGGGCGAGATGTTCAGAGATGTTGGCGCGCAGCGTGCGATGGTAATTCTCCGCCATCAGATCGACCGTCTTGTGGAGCACGCGGCGCACCGCTTCCAGCATCGTGCGCAGTGTGCGCACCGTCTCCATGCGCACGACGGCACTGCCCTCGAATGCCACCGGTACTTTGAACAGCTGCGTGAGTACCTGCGGCGGTAGAAGCAGCGTCTTCACCACCTGCACGAACTGTATAGGTGTGAGCTTAATGTTCGCCGGGCGCACGTTGGCGAAGGGATCGATGTGCGCGACGAGCTGCCGCACGAACGACACCGTGCGATACCACTTGCGGCTGGTGCGCGGCTGCAGCGACGGCGCCAGCTGGTCCCACACACCGTTCACCGTCTCCAGGCAGACGCCGCAGATGCGCACGGCGAGTGCGCGCCGCATGTCGTCGTCGAAGGCCGTCTCGTCGGCGATGCACGCGGCGACGACGGCGCGCATCAGCGGATTGCGCGGTCGGCGGCCGGTGCCGAGCGTTTCGTCGCGTCGAATGATGCCGTGCTTGAACGACGTGCAGAGTGTGACGACGCAATTGTGCGTCAAGCGCACAATGCCACGCTTCTCGGCGGGGTCCGTCTGCAGCGAAGACGGCAGCTGCGTGAGGCGAACGCCGTCCACCGGATTCGGGCCGCGCCAGTCGAACAGCTGCATTAGACTGCGCAGCATCTGCGCGTTGAACACCTGAATACGGAGCGACTTCGGCACGGCCGCGTTGGTAATGAGCTGCTGCTCAAGCGTACTGAGCACCAGCTGAACAGTGGCGAACGAGTCGATGCAGAGGCCGGGCATAATGCTCGGTAGGAGGTAGCGCTTGCCGGTCAGCTGCAGAATGGTCGGATAGTGACCGGCGACGAGGAATGACAGCAGGAACTCGATGAATGCCAGGCGTACGCTGAGACGAGCGTCGACACAATCTGCCTTCGTCAGCAAACCGACCTGAAACTTGATGTTCTGCAGTATCTCCTTGGCGAGCGACGGTGACAGCGTGATCATCGCTGTCAGCAGCTTGAGAATGGTGCGGCGGTCCTCGGGCGTCGATGCAAGCTGCATCATTTTGTTGAGCAGATGCAGATGGGTGTTGAGCAAGTAGCGACAAGCCTCCACACATTGCATTTGATATTGGGTGTACTTGGAGATCACCTCCAGCATCAAGCGGACGATCAGCTCGATGATGATCTGAGGTGGGAATGGTGTGTCTAATTCGAGCAGTTGTAGGATCTCCAAACAATTGCCACCCGCCTCGAGGTAGTCATGCACGGCGGTGTCGCATTTCTTGGCGTCTTGCAGTACACAGCGGAACGTGTGCAGTGCCATGCTCACTGCAGAAGCAAGCGACAATCGTTGAAATAGCTATTCAATAGAAAAAAAAACATGCTATGCTCACCATCTTTTGGTTCCGTGGAAAACAATTGCTTGCGGAAATCGCGTGCATTGAATTCGCCGACGTCCTCCGTGCTCAGTTTTTCGACGCCAGTTTGCGGCACTGGCTGTTCCGCCTTGTCCGGCGAATCCAGTTTCGCCACTTCGGCGGTTCGCTTCGTCATTTTCGATTGATTTATAACAAATTCGCGATTAGTTTGCTTATGTTTACGGAGCAACACTCGGGAGCACCCAACGCGCACGTTGCCGACCAACTTATGAAGGTTAAGTTCGCTAAGTTGATTATGCTGCTTCGATTCGCAAGAGGTGCAAAGGCGACGCAAGATGACAAACGCATACGTCAAACAGAGACGCGTAAGTCGGAAGCATGGCAAACTGAGATCGACGTGGTTTACAAACAATCCAAACAGTACCACTGTCACAAAGTTTGAAACTTGGACAGTTTCATGTCGAACTCCAATCACCGACCGCACTAATGAAATCGATTCCTATTGTTGCACTAATTGTCATCCAAACAACATCCTGTTGACTGCACAAAATCCTTTTCATTTCGCAATGACGAACGAACTGGATAAAAAGCCGAAGCAGGTTGAAAATTTCAACAAAACGCAATGCAGTGCACGTTCGGTATCATCTTCGTGGTGCACATCGTGCAAGTCGTGAGTAACGACATTCCTTTCACTTTGCAACTCTTAATGGAAATCTTTATCAACAGTCCTCGCTGACGCTGGTGCGCGACCAGCTCGCCGAGATCGAAGCAGCACGCGTTGAATGCGCGCGGGTGCGCTCGCTATCAGCGGATCGCGTCGCCGATTGCGCGCTCACCAAGCGCCACCTGCTCGCCGCCACCGGCTCCGGCGAGCTGCAGCTGCAGAAGTTTCGCGGGCAGCTACACGACGCCGCTGCAGAATGCGCACGCCGTACGGACACGTTCACCGGTGTGGCGCGTTCGGCGAAGTTTCTCGCCTGCCTGCCCACCGTTGCGCTCCCCAGCGCCGCCGACGTGGAGGCGACGTGCATGAAGGAAGCGGGCGCCACCAGTGAGTTGCCAGCCGCGCCATACACCAATCTCACCGGTCCATGGCTGGCGCACCACACGAACCACGCTGCTGCATGCGCGCTGTATTGCGTCGGCCGGCGACATGACGTCGTCCTCAGCAGGCCCGATGTGTGCGTGTCTGCCATCAACTTCCGCTTCGACGATGGCAACGCGTTCAACTATACGCAGGCGATTGCGATGTGCCGCGGCGGCATGGAGATGTTCCATCGTGATAAATGCGTGCAGGGCGCACACCTTTACACATGCCTAACGCGCGAGTGGAGCAAAGCGCATTGATCACTCAAAATATTATAATAGAATCAACTTTTTCGCCAACACCCAAACAATATTTGTTATGTAATAATTTTGCATTCGGCAAAGTGAATGGATAAATGTAATATGTAGTATGTAGATTATTCATGAAACGAGACTGATGCCGCGCGCGAGTTTAGACGAAAAACATGGGCACATTATCTGAGATTGTAGCCTGAATCTTCAGACTATCCTGCGCCGAGCGCAAGTCGGCGGTGCGCAGATTGATAGCGTCGCAATAGGATTTGCCGCGTGCGGCCGCCAGGTGAGCGTAGTAGGTGGGCGCCGGATAGCTCACCGAGCGTGTGCAGCGCGTGAACATATGGCAGAGGTAGTACGTGAGCTCCTCCACCTCATCATCACCCATATCGTTGTCGTCCCAAAGCGTCACGTACTTGGTGGGCTTGGCAACGCCCTGAATGCTCGCATGCGACACCAGGTAGAAGTCCTGGCGCGTCGGATGCGTGATGTCGCGGTCGACGATCGTGCCGGCCGGCACATTCTTATTCCTATCCTCGCTGATGTTGCCGATGGGAAAGAAGCGCGTGTGGTGGCGCTTCTGCACCACAATGAACGTGATTTTCGGCTCGTAGCTCTTCTCGAGGCTGGCGCACGCCTTGCGGATGGCGGTCAGCTCGGCGCTGAGCACCTGATCGAATTGGCCGGTGGAGACGCCGTCGCGATACATGATGATCTTCTCCGGCTTGCGATTGCCGTTCCGCTTGTAGAACTGCATCAACTGGCTGCGCGTGATGTCTGCCATGTCGTCGATGATCTCACGGCCGGGCGGCTGCAGCCGCCAGCACAAGTTGTAGCGGAACGCGTTCGGACAATGGCTGGCGGTGACCGCCGCCACGCTGAAGCCGTCCACCACGTCCGGCGCTGGATGCGTGACGTCGGCGCCCATCAGCATGACGTACGACTTCATCATCACCGACGGTACGGAGACGAGCGAATGATTGGAGCCGTTCAGCTTGGCGTTCACCTTCATGAGGATGTTCTTCATCGTCATGTCGTTCATGCGGCGCTGGACGGTGTCGCTCTTCATGCACTGCGTCAGGCAGCCGGCGGCGATCTCGGCGGCGTTCTTCACGTAATCGTAGATGTGGTCCGTCCGCGAGAGGATGACAAAGACGAGATCCAGCTTGCGCTTGCACACCTCCTTGAAGATGTCGCTCAATTCGCGCAGCTCATGACCGAAGCGCAGCTGCTTGAACGCGTTGGCACTGTCGACGATCGACGTAAAGGCACCCAATTCCATGCCAAACCCGCGCGCGTTCCGTTGGACGAGGTCCACCAGATTGCGAATGTCTAGATCGCGCACGTAGCGATCGAGATTCAAAATCGTCCAGCCGCCGGTCGCGCGTGCGCCCACGATGAACTCCTTCGCCATCCAAACGCCTTTGGAAACGTTAGCATTGCCGGTGCGATACTGCAAGCGCGGCGGCTGCAGGATGCGCGCATCGATCCGTTCCATCGCCTCGCCCACGCTCAGGCCGAACTCGGCGATGACCGGATCGCCAGGGAATTGCGCATCCCTCAGATTCTCCATGATGCCGTCCCTGCGGACGTCAGTATTGGTGGCGCATTCTTTGATCATCGCGCGCGTTTGGTTCGCGTCGCAGCGGCGCGCCACCGGCTGGCCGGGCAGCACGGTGCACAGCTCGCACGGCAAGTAGATGCGGCGTGGGCCCTGCATGGAGCCCACCCACAGCAATGGCATCTTTGGATGTTTCAGTCTGTACATCTTCTCGCGAGCGTAGTAATCATACACGGTGATGCGGGTGCCATCGTCCTTTGCGAATGAGTATCCGTCCGCCGTGAGGTCATCCACCGAATTCACTCGATAGATTCGGCGCGCCGACGGCTGGTTCGGCAGGTCGTAGCGCACGCGCAAGCCCTTCACGTGGCGACTCAACTTCTCCACCGTTCTGCGGTCGAGCTGCTGGTTGTAGTTGGCGTTCTGATCGAACACGCGGATGAGGTCCAGCACGGAGGACTCGCTCGGGAACGCCTTGTTGGCGACATCGATGTTCAGGAACGGTTTCCAGCCGAGCACGGCCGACTGGTACATGCCACGATACAAATGCATACCGCCGCCAAGGTCGACGATGCGCCGCGGAACGGAGAACAGCGAGCTGCCGACCACGATGCGATTGAGCGCCTGCGTGTGGCGTAACACGACGTCGATCACCTGCAGCGCGATTTGTGGCGCATCCACAACTTGCCTACGGCACGTCGAGTAGAAATGGGCGATCGCCGACATGTCGATCTCCTGCACCTTCTTGATCTTCACCCTGTACTCCCGTTCGCGATCCTCCAGCCTGACCATCACGGTCGCCTCCAGCAGATTGGCGGCGCCGAGCGGCAGCTTTCTGGCGCTGTACAATCCTTTGGAGCCATCGTAGGCGGGATGGATATTCGGATAATGTTGTTCGCGCACCTTCTCCATAGCGGCGCGCAACGCCTTCTTGGGGCGGTCCGGCTGGATATCGACATCGTGTTGGTGCACGATGCCCAACTTCTCGCAGCGCAGCGGGAAGTGATTCGTGAACACCTCCACGCGACGTCCCTTCGTGCCGCCCTTTGCCACCTGCATTTTCGACTTGTATGCAAGGCTATCACCAGCGTCAGCCAGGCTCGTCGATGCCATTGCGACATCGAGCTGTTTTTGTTGTTGTTGTTTTGGGGGTTGTTGCTGTTGCTGCTGCCTCAGGGGTTGTTGTTGCGGTTGCTGTCTTGGGGGTTGTTGTTGTGGTTGCTGTCTGGGGGGTTGTTGTTGTTGTTGCTGCTGTTGTGCCTGCGGTTGCTGCTGTGCGGCCGGCTGGGGTTGCTGGGCAGGTGGCTGCTGTGGACGTCCCCACGCTCCTTGCGGCGCCGCGTGCTGAGGTGGTTGGCCCACCGGCGGACCAAACTGGCCCTGCATTTGAGATGAAGGCGCTTGCTGTTGATATCCACCTCTTTGGCTTTGGCCACCTCTTTGGTCTTGGCGAGCTCCTTGGCCTTGGCCACCTCCACGATCGCCGCGTGCACCTTGTCCACGACCACCCCCGCGTCCGTCGCCTCTACCTTGACCACGGCCACCTCCACCACCACGATCGTTGTTACCGCGACCACGACCACCCCGTCCTTGTCCTGGTCCATCGTCACGCCCACCCTGGCCTCCGCGGCCTTGGCCGTGTCCTCTTCCTGCAAACATTCGTGGATATTTAGCAATAACACAAGGCAAAATTTATACAGCAAATTTGTGCAATGATTAATTGAAATGTGTCAATCGTGTCAATTTAGTATGCATGTACATGGGCATAAAAACAAATGCATATTGTATGGACAATATTGGCATATCTTCAGTAGTCAAATAGAATTTGCTCTGGTGATTATGAAGTATTGCACAATATTTCATATTCAAGAAGAACTTACCACGATTGGACATAATGAAGGCAGGTACTGATCTTCCTCACTAAATTCTTCTTAACGGTGGGTAGCAACGATTCTGCTCTCTCTAATATTGGTGCAGTTCTGGTGAATTATGAAGATTCACTCCACCCAATGAATATCGAAGCTCGTTTCGAAGTGAAGTCTGATGCTCTTGCTGATGATGCTACTGCTCGGCAATAACTGAATCAAGTGAACTACGCACCAGCGGCGTACGCCGACCCACAAATTTGTCTGTGCGCCGACCAGCGTCAGCTACAATACGCCTGGGAATTGCATCATGTTGCTAAATATAACTGCACAGAGAAATGTGTACTTCACTCAGTTCCACCGCAGAACACAGTGGAATCCACATATGCCATCAAACAAGAATTTTATTATACCCCTTGATGCCCCTCGACACACCTCGCTCGTAAGCGCATGCGCCAATCTGCGCCAATCTATTCCATCTGATTCCATCTATTCCCCCCAATTCCCCCACTGATCTCCACGATTTATAACCTCTTTTGTATCCATCCATGCTATCCATGCTTGAAGCGATTGTTCCAGATTGTTCTCACTTTCAAACATCACCATTATTCTGTTCTAATCTCGTTTTTGTGTCGCTAATTGCTATAAGGTATGTAAATTATCACAAGCTCCTATCAAAAACTAACTATGCCATTGTTCCGCAGTGATGACACGCTTCGCACGCGCGAAAGGCTCGAAGGCCTCGAACGAGCGCGTTCCTGAGGAGGCGACCTCATGGAACCAGATAAAAGACCAGCTGAAAGAGGCCGCCGAGGCGAAAGAGTTCGAGGCCGGTAAGAAGGTCGCAGACGCCGCCAGGATCGCCGAGTACAAGGAGTTCTACAAGAAGTTCCGTGATGAGCAGAAGAAGAAGGATACCATCAGCAAATGGGCTGATTTTCAAGCCACCACCACAAAGCCTTCTATGAAAGAAAGAGAACCCAAGAAAGCAAACACTGAGCTGATTACAAAGCCAGACATGCATTCTGACACACCAGAGGAGAAGATCACCACCACTAAGCCTGCTATCAAAAAAGGGAAAGCATTCATGGCTGCAAATGCTCAGTTGATTATAAAGCCTGATATACAATCCTCTGACACCACAGAGCAGGAGATCAGCAACACCAAGCCTGCTAAGAAACAAAGAAAATCCACGAATGCAAACACTGAGCAAATCACAAAGCCAGACATAAAATTCTCTGACACCACAGAGCAGAAGATCACCAACGCCAAGCCTGCTAAGAAACAAAGAAAACCCAAGAAAGCAAACAAGCAGATTACAAAGCCAGACATACAATCCTCCGACACCACAGAGCAGAAGGATAACAATGCAATGCCATTGGCAAAGATTGAACTGAATCCTACTGATGCCTGTGCTAAAAAGAAGGAAACCTCCCCCAAAAAGAGGATTAGAAAACGCAAACCATCCAAACCAAATCAAACAGATATACACTCCTCTGACACCACAGAACAGAAGGATAGCAAGGAAATGCCACTGGCCAAGATTGAATTGAATCCTACTAATACTGATGCCAGTGCTAAACAGGAGGAAACATCCCCAAAAAAGAAGAGAAGAAAACCAAATCAAACAGAGCCTACTACAGCAGCAGAAGGTAATAAAACCAGTCCCAAGAAAAACAACCACAAGAATAACAAATCGCCGGATGGGAATCCAGCAAAACACGCGTCACCGCAGGGCAAGAAGTCGCCCCTCGGCGAGTACAAGCGCCGTAAGCCGCTCCAGCAGACGCACACGATGGAAATCAATGGACGCACATTCGACCTGGTGTACGTGGACGGTTTTCCGGTGACGAAGGAAGCCAAAGAGCGCCTCGACCAGCTGCGCAAGTCGATGATCGCGCGCGGCTTGCCGTACAATGAGGTGGCGCACGCAATGAAGCTAGCGCGGCGACGCTGCGAGAAGGAACTGGCGCGCGAGAAGAAGAGCGTGTGCTTCAAGTGCCGCAAGGGCGGCCACTTGCTCGCCGAGTGTCCGGAGAACAACGACGGCGTCGACGGTGGCGAGGCGCATGGCGTGTGCTTCAAGTGCGGCTCCACCGAGCACTCGCATCTCGCGTGCAAGGTGGTGCGCGGCGAAGAGTTTCGCTTTGCCACGTGCTACATCTGCAAGCAGCAGGGCCACATCTCACGCCAGTGCCCCGACAACCAGCGCGGATTGTATCCGCGCGGCGGCGCGTGCAATGTGTGCGGCGACGTGACACACCTGAAGAAGGACTGCCCCACGTATGTGGCGCAGCAGGAGCAGGACGCTATTCGTTTGGACACCATCGACACCGCCAATCCCGACGCCATGACGGTGGATGGTGCATCACCCCCAAAGCGCACCCAGGTAGCGCAAAAGAATAAAATTATTACATTTTAATCGCCTTAATAAACCTCGAAACTGTCCTTGCTATACCTGATTCTAAATAAACTTTCCTGCTATATCTGATTGTGTTTTTGCATTTCGCTGCATGAATAATGCGTTTGTTGGAAGCTAGCAAACAAAACGGATCGAAGTATGTAAAAGTCGAATGCATTTGAATGGCGTCGGTTGCATTGTCAACCGACAAATCATAATTTTGTCAAATATCAAGCAACAGTTCGGTTTGCGCGGTTTGCGGGCTTATTGATGCAGACCATAACGCATTTCGTTGGGAAACAGGTTTATGGGATGTTGAAAATCGGCATGGCTCCCGGAGTGGTTTTACCCGGCCATCCCGACGGCATCGTCTTCAAAAAGGTAACGCAACTAGATCTTACCAATCCCATTCCCCATCGCGCGCCGTACGCGTACGTGACTGCTCCAGCATGCTCGGCGACAAGCAACCGGTGTTCTCCTCCCAGGTTGCAATTCCAGACGATTCCAGTATTTATTCGATTTTATCACACTCGCGTTTTGCAACGTTTTGCAACGTTCCGCGGCGGCGGCGGCGGCGGTTAGCGTGACGTCAGGGCTAGTCAGACGAATCGTCGCGCCTCCTAGCGTTTAAGTGCGCGCGCGCGCGCGTTCACTCACTCGCCCGAGCGCAGCACGGCAGCACCGAACGAACGAACAAACCGAACAAACCCGTCGCCCCGTCGCCGTCGTCGCCGCGCTGCTGTTGCTCCGCTCCGCCGTCATCGTCGTCGTCGTCGTCTTCTCGCCCGTCGCCGCGCCGATCCATTCCATCGGCCATTTTGCCAATTTTTGTGTGTGGTGCTGTGCGTGTTTGAATGAGCGGCGGGCGCCTCACAGTCGTCCGTCTCGAACGCGCCGAAACTCGCTGAAAGCCGCCACAACAACGCTGAACAACGCCGTCGCGCACGGCGCGAGTGCGTTCGATCGGCGCGTGCTGCCGCATTTGATTCGCCATTACTCATCGCCTCCTCCGCGCGCTCGTCGCGGACGCACGAACGCACGCACGCAGCCGCAGCGCACGCATACTCCCCGAGACGCTGCCACCGCCGCCGCTGCTGCCGCTGCCCGCAACTCGTGCGTACGCGGCGCGTAATTCATTACGACCCATCCACAGCATCTCGTCGACATCAGCATGGACGACAAGGCGGTGTGCAAGGAGCTCGATCAGTGGATCGAGCAACTCAACGAATGCAAGCAGCTCACCGAAAGCCAAGTCAAAACGCTCTGCGAAAAGGTATCGTAACGCACGCCCTCTCCTCCACGCGCCGATGATGGTGATCTATGCCGATGATGGATATGTGTAACGTGTTTTTGCCTGTTTGTTTTCGGGGCCGCTCCCCCACCACGCAGGCAAAGGAAATCCTATCAAAGGAGTGCAATGTGCAGGAAGTCAAATGCCCGGTGACGGTGTGCGGCGACGTGCACGGCCAATTCCACGATCTCATGGAGTTGTTTCGGATAGGCGGCCGCAGTCCGGACACCAACTATCTCTTCATGGGCGACTACGTCGACCGAGGCTACTACTCGGTGGAGACGGTGACGCTGCTCGTCGCGCTGAAGGTGCGCTACAAGGAGCGCATCACGATACTGCGCGGCAATCACGAATCGCGTCAGATCACGCAGGTGTACGGCTTCTACGACGAGTGCCTGCGGAAGTACGGCAACGCGAACGTGTGGAAGTTCTTCACCGACCTCTTCGACTATCTGCCGCTGACGGCGCTCGTCGACCAGCAGATCTTCTGCCTGCACGGCGGGCTCAGTCCCAGCATCGACACGCTCGACCACATTCGCGCACTGGATCGCTTGCAGGAAGTGAGTTGTTCATCATGCATGTTACGCGCGAATCGCAACGTCTTTTTGCTTTTCGGTTTAGGTTCCACATGAAGGACCTATGTGCGATCTGTTATGGTCGGATCCGGACGACCGCGGCGGCTGGGGAATATCGCCGCGCGGCGCCGGCTACACGTTCGGGCAGGACATCTCCGAAACGTTTAACCATTCGAACGGCCTCACGCTTGTATCGCGCGCCCACCAGCTGGTGATGGAGGGCTACAACTGGTGTCACGATCGCAACGTCGTCACCATCTTCAGCGCGCCCAACTATTGCTATCGCTGCGGCAATCAGGCGGCGATCATGGAACTAGACGATGCCCTAAAGTATTCATTGTAAGTTCAATTTCTTTATCACTTCTCTCGACAATTCCACCCGCAAACATGTTTGCTATGAGTAATAGTCACAACGGTTCATGCATCTGATTATAATATAATCGCATTTTTTTTTCATCGTATACAAAATGCATGCTATCTGACGATATACATAATGCATGATCATTGAGTCATTACCGAATCGCGCTATACGCATAGATAAATTAATTGGAGAAACTTTTTGAGCGGTTTTTTTACATTCTGTTCATTCCAGCTTGCAGTTTGATCCAGCACCAAGACGCGGTGAACCGCACGTGACGCGCCGAACGCCCGACTATTTCCTCTAAACATAAAACATTAATAACAGAAAAACCAAACAAATACTTCTTAAAAAAAAGCTATACCACATATACATGCGAAACAAAACCGAAGGGAGAAGAGGCGTAATAAGAGAAAAAAAATATGAAGCAAATACAAAAGTTAAAACTAAAACTCTAGAGACATAGAAGAGAAAAGATTTCAAATCGAAATGAAGCTATACGTGAGTGTGTGCGTGAGCGTGTTTTCGGAGACAATTTCTACGGCTGTTTTTCGTTTTATTATTGTTTTTTTTTTCATGAAACGGATATGATTGCAAACACACTTTATTTACCCTCAATCGCAAGACATACGCCACAACCACCATCAAGGGTCTCTCTCAGCACTCGCAGAATGTAAAACGGTTTTACAAGCGCACTCTTTGGGTTTTGCGAATCGAGAGAGAGACGCCCGATTTTTAAATTTACTCCCTTGTGCTACTTATTTACACATAACGAAACCCTCTTGAGAAATAAACAATTCATGTGAATAATACACAAGCAAGTGTTCAATGGATTTTTCAACCATTATTCGTCCGATTGCGGTTTGCGTCGTCATGGAGGTCTTATTTTTTTCTCCCGATGTTTCTTTTGTAAGCTGAGATTATTTATCCTATCTTTCTATTATATTTGTATTGTATTCTGTTCTAACCGATCTAAGAACCACTTGAGAGAATGTAAATAAAACGAGACTAAAAATCGGAAGTCGAACTGCATGAACTGTTGTACTGTTGCGCTGAAACAGAACTGATGGTTCGCTGCTGATACCGACGCCGACAAACGATTTCTGATTGTAGAAAACTAATCGCTCGCCGCTATCCTTTCGCATTGCAACCATGCATTTCGCATGCTCCGGCCGTGTAGCGGAGGGAATCCCGGTATGGCACTTTCGGTCGTTTGTTTAATATGATTAATGTTTTATATATAACACTAGATTTCATGTAGTAGCGACAGAACTGCCGAGTTTAACAATTGTCAGCAAGTATAAAATAATATAAAGAAACGCAGATAAAGAACAAAGAGAACTTCGCAGCCCCATTTTTGCTGGAGTCGTCCAAACTTTCAGGTATTTTGCGATCAATCCATTCATTGATTTTGTGGAGAATTGTTAATCGTGGGGAAAAAAACGTTGCACGTCGCCGTTGAAGAAGAGTCCTGCGTATGGTCATTATTATTATTTTGTTATTGATTTGATCGTTACATGCAATGATTTGCTTTTCGCCTAATGTGCATACATACACGTCGCGTATCATATTGTTGATTTGTTTACGCATTTGTGCGTCGGCGCGATGAAAAGAAATGAAGGAAAACCCACTGTTTAGAAACTTTTAATGGTTTGTGTTGCGATGTCGCGGGTCAAGCGTAGAATTTAAACATAGAATATTTAATATTTAATAACAAATATAGACATATTGTTAATGTAAGCCATACGACATACCAACTAATATCTATTACGGATCGAGTGGAAAACAAAACGAGTTATTCTGCATAGACAGTGCGCATATTTTCGCCCCTCTGTTGCATTCACTCCCAGGAACAAACCACCAAGCAAATTGTAAAAAAAAAAGAAAACAAATGACATGTAACGATTCAAATGCCGACCGTTTCATTTCTCGGAGCTATGTAGAAAATCATTCGTATTACGAACATTTAATAACTTTTTATTTTGCGTTTGTTCTACTCTATTGTAATTATTAATAAAATCGGATATACATCATTATTTATAAATGCTACATTGTTTGCTGCACTCTCCCAAAACGGTTCATTTCTTGTTGTATTTGTTGCTATTATATAAGATGTTGAGAAAAAATGCGCAGTTCTTAACATGTTTGTCGTTTGAAAACACCGATGACGCCGCAAAGTTTTTTATGTTACTAGTTTATCCAGTTAAATGCTAACAAATTAATAATTCAAACATGAGCCAGCGATTTGCATGAACACCTAAGGATAGACGCCTGCATAAGGAAACCATTTTCATCTTTCCTAACGAGAAACTGGTGTCGACTTGATTTGCATACTCGGTATACTTGATAACTCGATAGTTGCTTGGCAACCGCATCTCGCATCGCCAAAGCCATTCGGCTATCATTTTATTTGTGCGCTCTCCAATCTTTTTTTTTCTCTATTCAAATAATCGTGCGACGTGATAAAGGCGAGTAGTACGAGTGCGCGCACGGTCGGTGCATCTACTCAGCAACATACTTGGTCGCTCCGCCGAGCGCTTCGATTAGCAAACGCATACGTGATTCAGATTGTTTGCGATTTGTTTTGAATTGCGTACGTTGGACGATGACTTCTACGTCGAGCGATTACGAAGTGAGTATTCGATTCGGAAATTCGAGAATCGGAATTTTAAATGAATCGTGGAATGAGCGTTGGCAACTTTAGCATAATTATCTTAATTAATCTTAATCCCCAACGTCTGCGTTGGTATTGAGGCAGAGATAATGAAGCGCAAATATAATTGCACCAAGTTGCGAATTGCAGTACCACTCGGGCTTTGGCAACGAGTTTGCGAGTGAGGATCCGCGCCGATTGGGCGCACTTCCGGTCGGCCAAAACTCACCGCAGAAATGCGCGTATGGTTTGTACGCCGAGCAACTTTCCGGGTCGGCGTTTACGGCACCGCGCGCGGAAAATCGCCGCACATGGTTGTATCGCATCCGCCCGTCGGTGGGTCATGGGCCGTATGCCAAGTTCCGCCAGGGATTTCTCACTCATAACTGGGATGAGCAAGACCCTGATCCCAATCAGGTGCGATATATGAATAAATAAATATGGAAAAAGGTCACAAACCAATTTTTGGACCGCATTTCTTAGATGCGATGGAGACCCTTCGATCTGCCCGCATCGCCAACGGACTTCGTTGCGGGTCTGCATACCATCTGCGGCGCTGGCGAGCCAAAAACCAAGCTGGGTCTCGCCATCCACATCTTCGCGTGCAACACATCGATGAAACATCGCGCCTTTTACAATGCCGACGGTGATTTCCTTATTGGTGAGTATTTATGTCTCTGGGGTATTTGGTCATAGTTTACGTTTTCCTTTTGCACAGTGCCGCAGCTGGGTACGTTGGACATTCGCACCGAATTTGGGCGCATGCAGGTGGCACCAAACGAAATCTGCGTGATCCAGCAGGGTATGCGCTTTGCGATCGACGTGACGGGGCCAACGCGCGGCTATGTGCTCGAGGTGTTCGGACAGCACTTCCAACTCCCTGATTTGGGCCCGATCGGTGCCAACGGGCTGGCCAATCCGCGCGACTTCCTCACGCCGCGCGCCCACTACGAGGACCTCCACGTACCAACCTACGAAATCGTCGCTAAATACCAAGGCGGGATGTTTGTTTGCACGCAGGACCACAGCCCTTTCGATGTGGTCGCCTGGCACGGTAACTACGTGCCCTACAAATACGATCTGGCCAAGTTCATGGTTATCAATTCGGTGTCTTTTGATCACTGTGTATGTACAGCGAAGTATGTCGTAAGAAAGCAAACTGAACGTTTTACTTCCAGGATCCATCCATCTTCACGGTATTGACGTGCCAATCGGAGAAAAAGGGCACCGCCATTGCGGACTTTGTCATCTTCCCGCCGCGGTGGTCGGTGCAGGAGCACACCTTCCGCCCGCCGTACTACCATCGCAATTGCATGTCGGAGTTCATGGGGTTGATACACGGCCACTACGAGGCGAAGAAGGAGGGCTTTGCACCCGGCGGCGCCACGCTGCACAGCATCATGACACCGCACGGCCCCGACGCCAACTGCTTCGACTTCGGCACGAAGGAGGTGCTCAAAGCCGGCCGCGTCGCCGAGCACACGCAGGCGTTCATGTTCGAAAGCTGCCTCAGCTTGGCGGTAACACGCTGGGGATTGGAAACCTGCCAGAAACTAGAGGCAGATTACTACAAGTGTTGGGCAGATCTACGCTCGCATTTCACGGACATGAAATTATAATGATTTTTTTAGCTCGATGCGGAAATTAGTACAAAAATATTACTCTAGTACACAATTTCTGACACGCAAATGTTTTACATGATATTCAATATATAAGTTAAACATTTTTTGTTGCTTGTTTTCCTCGTTTGTTGGAAGAAATTATGAATTACCTGTGGTTTGTAGATTAAAATACTTTGACATAAGATGCTTCTCAATGCAGCAATTATAATACACCATTGTTTTTGGTTTTGTTGTTGTTGATGTGCTAAAATGGGCGCTGACAGTAGAAAATCGTGAAACAAACTTCATAGCTTGGAATAGTTTTACAGCCTAATTAATCTTTAAAATGTTAAGTGTATAACGAAAAGGTGAGACGCACGCACGGTTTTCGAAGAACTCGGGCTCGAGCGTCGGTCGGTGCATTTAATTATTCGCCGGTGCTTCGGGATCGGAGATGGCCATTTCGCCATCGTCGTCGTTATACACGTTTTCCGCCATCTGCCACACCTGCATAATATTGTCCTCCGACACCGAGCAGATTACCCACGGCTCGTTAGGATTCCAACTGAAATCTGTGAAACGAACAGCGTTACATAAAAGACGCCCCAGTAACAGACTGAAAGACCTCGTTATTTTTAGTTGGCAAGCATTAAACAATTGCACATGCATAACTTTTATTGACATGGAAGAAACATTTGCAAGACGAAACACAACAAGTTGCGCACCTGAGATCTTCGCGGTGTGACCGCCATGAATGAAAAGCAGCTCTGGCGGGCCATCCTCGTTGTCCTCGGGCGTCTGCACCTCACCGATCTTGCTCAAGTCCCACACGTGCAGCCGGCGATCAGTACCCGACGACGCTAGTATCGTTTCGTTATGCGGCGACCACTGCACCTGGAAGATCTCGTCCTTGTGCGATTCGAAGCTGTGCAGCTTCAGCTTCAGGTTACGCAGATCCCACAGCGCGACCGTCTTGTCCGCCGATCCCGTCGCAAGAATAAACTCCGAATACGGATTGAAGCTGAGGCAGTTCACCTCCGCAGTGTGCGCGTCGACCGTGTGCGATGGCTTGCTGGTGTTGTTGCAACGCGTGTCCCAGATCATCAGCTTCTGATCGTCGGCGACCGAGCCGAAGAGGCTCTCGTGCAGCAGATGCCAGGCGACGTCCTCCACAACAGCCGTGTGGCCCGTGAAGATCGTCTTCGCGTCGATCACGCGATCCTCCTTCGGCGTCGCGTTGATGTCCCACAGGCAGATGGTGTGGTCGTCGCTCGCCGACAGCAGGTAGCCATTGAGATTGGGATTCCACGAGAGGCCGTAGCCCTCCTTCTGGTGGCCGCGCAGCCGCAGGTCCGGATGGCATTCGCCCACCGGGTCCGGTTTACTCGGATGCTTTGTGTAGTCGAAGACTGCAAAAAGCAAACGCACGAGTCAATTGACGCCACCCAAGGCCGTTTGCGCTCTTACCTAGCACATCGCTCGACGGCGTCTTCGTCGCGATAACGCACGGATTCTGCGGCATGAAGCGCGCACGATTCACCTCGCCCTCGTGGTTGATTTTGATCTCGATCTCGATCTTGCCGCTCACCGAGCCGAAGCCGCCGAACTCGCCCTTCTCGTTGTCGTAGTGCGACGCGTCGAACTGCGCGTCCTCGTTGGGCAGCTGCACGCTGGCGATGAGCAGGTGGTTCTGTTCGTCGGACGTGTGCGTGCCGAGGATGAGCCGATGGATGGAGTGGTCCTTGCCCTCCGGCCGGGTCACGTCCGGCAGCCACTGGGCCGTCAGCGACGGCCACTCCAGCGCGTGCGTCATCACGAGGTCGTAGAGGAACGGCGTGTTCTTCTTCCAGATCTTGTACTCCTCATTGATGACGCGCTCCTCGACGGCGTCGTCGAACGTCTCTGCAATGCGCCCGTGCGCGGACCAACGTACCGGTAAAGCATTGCCGCCGCCGACGCCGCCAACAATTGTGTTACCTGCTTCGCCTTTGTCTCCCATCGCGACGGCCCCTGGCTGCTCCTTTTTGATGTACGTAACAAGCGTGTACGGAATGCGATCGTGCGGCGGGCCGAAAGGTTTCGTCGTTTACGTATGACCGACGCTTGCCCGCCAAATATCAAATCAACACTGCTCGGCGGCGCCGGTACAACCGAAATGGCGTGTGACGCAGGGGGAGGTGACTCTGTGTAATAGCAAATAACGGATAGTTCTGTGCCACACTACCCGCAGCGCTAGTGTCGTATATGGCGGGATTTTCAAATGATGGATTCCACCACCACCATTGCATTTCGTCACCGCGTAGTTCTGTGCCACACTACCGCTAGGAAACTGGCGCTGTTCCTAGTGGCACATTAATGGCGGGATTTCAAATAAGAAAATACCTATTTCAATTTCATTCAATTTAATATCATTAAAGAACAACAAATTTTATGAAGATAGAAAATTTAATAATAAAAAATTTAAAAAATATTACAATATTTCAATTTTATTCAATTTATTACCATATAAAGAACAACAAATTTTACGAAGATAGAAGATTTAATAATAAAATTTTTGAAGTGAAAACTTCTTTAGTATGGGGGTGATTTGAAACACGATGAAACGAAAAAGCGACAGTAAAACGACG
>JARJDR010012542.1:0-18539 GCA_030264135.1 Myllaena sp. GC000078 | reverse complement strand
TAAAATTCCCCCTTTTTCCATTCCCGGCCATGCAAATGTTTATCGAACGAGATAAACGCATCAATAAATCACTCACTCCTCTTCGGGGGAAAGGGAGATGAAGAAAAAACACACAGAGAGACATGGTGGGCGCGATTCGTTCCCGCCATCAAAACATATTCCAGGTGTCCCTCATCCCATCCCGTCCCGTCATCACACCTCCCCGACGGTTGACATTATTTCTCACACTGAAGGCGACACACACTGACAATGAGAGAAGAGGAGGTGTGGCGGCGGCACGGCCACTGCCTCCGGAATTACACCGATTCGCTTCTCCTCTTTATTAGAAATTGGCCGGGAACCCCTCTTTTTCACGGAGGTTTGACCGAAACCTCACCGCGCCCGAATGATTAATTTTATTCGCCCGCCATTTTGTTGCATCAAACGTCAGCATTTACATAATCTACTCACAAGATAGAGACGAGTAGATGGATGGGATAGCTCATGCCCTCTGTAATGAATATCATGTGCGCGTGTTGATTAAAATTATTATTAATGTCTTCATTTTGCGATGCACTTCTTCATACTCGTACGTCTCCTATCATCATCATCATCACTCGTAGTGTAGTGCATAGCTAATACGGTTGCGGTCGTAATTAATGTGCGGAAAGCACGCGAATCATTCGCAGAGTAATTAAATTACGTCCATTAATTGGATTAACACCGGCGCATCATCAAATTTTACGAGCGTAAAATGCAGATGCGATGCGCATTCGAAATGATTATTTAAGTCATTTCGATATAGTTGCTGCAATACTATAATAATAATAAGTACGAGTACATGACCTGATTCGTGGAAATTACTCGCAGGCATGCAATCTTTTCTTTTGCTTCTGCGCCTCCTGCATCCACCCTTTCTTCTTTCATCCGCCGAAGACGCGTCGCGCCATATGCTTGAAGCCTTGTGTATTCATACAACAATTTTTCTGACGAGCGAAAATTGCGCTTTCAACAATGAAATTCAATCGAACAATGGCAGCCAACAACCCGGCTGTCGATTAAGATATGTTAGTTATTAATATATGAATGAAGCATTTTTTTCTTTTTCTTCTTCGGCGCACGCGATCTGTATCAACCGAGCTATTTACGAGGAAGTGGTCAACGCATATGGCAGACGACAGATGACAGTAATATCTTTCTCTTCTCGAAAAGTACGTTTTGGCAAAATGAAGAAATTTGCTAATGGCCTGATTTTATTTAGGTGAGGTGTGGTGAGTTTGAAGCGGTTTTCGCTAAGTTCAACTATGACATTATAGATTTTTTATTATATTTGGAATATTTGCCCCAATTTAGTGTTGTCGTAAAGTGCAGTTAATTCTCTATAATTTTTACTAACAGAAATCACAATTTTAATTGTATAGAGTACCTTTATTCACTGATTAAAAAGACGTGACAGGTGATGCGAACGCCTCCTGTGAATGGGGCAAGATCGTTAGCGGTCAATTAAAACTAATTAGAAGCTATATTCTTACATTACGATGCCAAATCTGAATTCTGCTGTTGTCATTTACAAAATGCTTTTCACGCGATTAAATTGTGTAATTTAATTTCAAAGTTATACCTACATTTCTGTATATACTGTATTTCAATAATTTTGATGTTGCGATCTTTCCCGGCAACCTCAAAATACGAAGTATGATTGCACCACTGGATATCTTAGAAAATATCAAGTATTCACGAAAATTTCTTTTTTGGGCATAATGTATAACTATTTTTCTTCATACATACCAAAATTTAGCTGAAAAATCGAGATTATAACCAATGATTTCGGCGCATGTTCTAAGTCATGTCTAACTTGAGTATGTAGTTCATAGGTAGTCATCTTTTGCAAAGCATTGAATTCGAAGAAATCTGCTTGTAAATCGAAGGCACTTCGTTAGTTAGCTTCGTACTAAATCAGTGCTCTACATTCTACACCTTAGATTTTAAAAAATGATTACAATTGGGATAAAATTGGTCAATATCGGTTTTGTCCCTCTTGCGAGCTCATCCTCCTTCACGTTACTTAAGTATTTGTTTAATTTTCGATTCAACTTATGGATTCCTATTTTGTATTGCATTAAAGGAAAAGGCGATAAATTTGCAAAAATCCCAACAATAGAGTTTAGGGTGGCCCACCTATGAAGCATTTTCGCATCCAACATACGAGTATAATGCGAATGATGAACTTACGTTTGTTTGCCTCCATGTCCACTCCTCCTCAGTGTCCATTGTGTGCTGGCGCGTACCGCTGATCATCGATATATCTATACGATAACTTCGGTCTGATCTCCTCCCCCAAACGCAGGCGCGCGCCAGCATCCAAGCAAATAATGAATGAATGCATGAATGGGAGATCTATCTCTCTACGTCCAAGATTTACTACGCAAGTTTATTTTATTGATATTGATGATGCTTGCTCTACATGTGGTTTGCGGTGCGCCTCATATTGTTCGCGTTGAGTTGTTCGACAAATATTCGGTTGTGATTTATTCGCCGAGTTATTCTCATGCATTCAATGCGTCCATTCATTCATTCGCACTTTTGAGGCAGAAGTTTTGTCAATGCCTTCGTTCTGCGCTCGCTCACAGTTGTCCGTTGGTTAGTTGGCAATCACCTACCTCAATTTCTAGTCTCCATATCGTAATGACAATTTTTATGCGCCATAAATAACGTTTGGGAAGAAGCCAGCCGGTCGCAAGGCAACTATTAATTAACTATGATTATTTCGGTTCTGACCAACGATTATTATTTATTAACGTGTGTTCGATCGTTTGATGTTATTTTCCTACTACTTACTTACTTGGTTGGTATTTTTTTTTCTGCCTCTTCGAACGAATCGAATTTCGGTTATGGCTAATAAATCGCCCGCGCCGGTTGCGGTCGCTTATTAGCTGCGGCTGCGCACTGCGGCTCGCGCTCTAATTATTGTAATCAATTGGAAACTCCGCATGTAACATGCACGTACGCATCCGGACGCCGGAGCGATCATCACATACGCGCGCGGAGGACAACTGTTCATTTCATAACCCCGGTCCAACAAGGCGCGCGGAGGTTGTAAGATCATTACACCAGTTCAACCCATCCATCCTGCTAAAAAGGGAGGAGATTTTTTTTACATGAAATGTCATTCTTGGCGGCGGCGCGGGTTTTTCATTAATCACCACCCTAGTTACGGTACGTCTTCTTTGGTTTTTTTGGTCGTCAAAATGCAGACAAATTCGGTGAGATTTGCATATGAAGCATGACCTCCGGTTACATAAATAACTCTTGACTTGACGCTGGAAAAAATTACAAATTACAAGAAACTAACAAGCTCAAGATGATGGCCATCCGTTCACACCTTTAACCCTTAATGATGATGCGTTGCACAGCAGCAGCAGCAGCAGCAGCAGTTAGTAAATGTTAATAATTATTATTATCAACCCAAACTCGCACGCGCATGACGATGACGAAATGGGAGATGAATCAAATGATAATCCTGGCCCATCATCAACAAGCGCACCGCAGCCCACCATCATCTGCATGCAGCACGTGACATTGTCACAGATGAATTGAAGAAGACGGCGCGCATCGTTTGTCATCGGCGTTGGCATCGTCGGCGGGGCATAAATCCAGCAGATGACACATTGCGCGTGGAAACTGGAAACGGTTTGTCATGTCGCCAAACACCTTACGCTTGAAATTAAGTGAACTTCATTTAACTTAACTTCGTGTACATTTACATACTTACTCTGCTCGTGCGTAAGTATATTTAATTTCACGCCCGCGATGAAGAATGAGCAATGATGACGACGGAGAAAATTTACGATCTTGTCATCAGTCATAACTGTGTTGCCTGGCGTTTTCCGGTGCGTACACGAATAAACTGGAGTTGAAGATTAATCCTTCTAATCCTTCATTTGTAAGTGAAATTTACGAAATTGCCCATCGTTTAATTAAACGCTGCATTGTACGTACGGTAGCGATTGCATTGTGATCCGACTTCAAACGGCTTCGAAATCGCATAAATTACGCCAATGGGGTTGCGCGAAAGCCGAATCGATCGAATTTGGCGCACGTGCCGTACGTCTAATTAGATATATTCAATTTTTGAACTGCTGGAAGCGTATTTTCAGCCCAATTCCGCCCCTTTTTGCGGCGTGCCAACAATGCAGCCAGCGCAAAGACGCTGACGCTGAACGAGGTTTGGTTGACATCCTCGCGCATTGGGCGTGTGAGCATTCTTCTTTGCGTCGCTCCGGCGTACAAAAGTTGTCGGACAATATTCATTAACGGCATCATAAATTAAAGTTTTCCGTCCCCGCGCAAAGGCGGGAAGCGGAAAGTTGACGATTAAAAATAGGCACCCCTCGTTTTTCGCTCTATTCATTCGCATTTCACTTTGTTTTCACCGCGCGCTGGGCTGTTGTGTTGTTTGCACAAACAAAGCGCATTAATTCACGCATTCTTTCCCGTTGTTTATGGTTTTGTTTTGATTAATTGCCGGACAATAGAGAGGTGTGATTTGCATGCATGATTAAGTCTGATTTAATTATAGCGCGCTTTGTTTTTAATTTAAGTTTTTCGGTTGTGATTTGTGATTTTCCACTTGATTTAATCTGTTGTTTTGCGTAATTGTGGATGACATTCATATTTAATTCGATTATCGTCGGTTATTTGGAAGCAACGAAGATTTTTATTTTATTTTTTTTGCTGTTCTTTGATTGCTTACAGCACATGGAAGAAAGAAAACGCCCGTTTGCCAACCTCTTGCGTTAGCTGGCGGCCGCCCCCGAAAACGCCCTTACCGCCTCCCCGGGACCAGCCCGCAGGCGGTGTCGTTCGTCCACCTCGCACCGTCGGCGTCGTCGCCTGGTGAGTGGCTCTTTATTTATGTACTCGTATTATTTGAATTGTTTGCGTCGGTTTTTTTTCTTCTACAAGTTTACAATGGGTAATCATAACACGAACAAAACGCAATTCGTTTTGTCTCTTTCTTCGGCATTTCGGAATTGTATTCAATTCAATTCATGATGTTTTCAATATCGATACAATATGTATCTTGCGCTTGCCATCGCGAACTTTAACTTATTCAGCGTTCGTTCGTTCGTTCGTTTCTTGCGCGCTTGCGGTACGGCACGCACGCAAATGGAACACAATCGAGTGGAATGAATTGAATCGCATTATCATCATCATCGTCATCTGGATGAATGAATCGAATTTATTCCTTCGTGTGCAAAAATTCCGAAATATATTCATGGAAGAAAAACCATTAAATTGGCCAACTTTACGACTTACGAATTTGCATCATACATTTTGTTCATCTTCACATCATTATGCGATTATTTATGATTAGCCCAACTAATTAATGCGCCGCACACCGCCGCCGGAATGGTGTTAAAAAACGAGGCGCATAATTTATTGGTTTTGCATACAAAAGAGATTCAACGGTTTTCGAGTTCATAAAACTAGCGTCGGGTCGGGTTCTTATGATGTTGGCTGGGATTTGAATGAAGCCTTTTATTCAAAACGTATGCGTAGATGAATGAAACACTGTGAGGCAGATGTAGCCGTGTAAGATTAGCATCACGGCCAATTACGGGCGCAAACAAATCGCTGTCGACAATTAAAACGCGGAATTTCGGGTAAAAAAATCCTCGCCGCTGCTTCGTTTTAATTGCGTGCTTTACTACTCTAATGATGATGCAAGAAGCTGGAGAGACGACGATCTGTCACACGTCCTTCCGTCGGCGTCGGCGTACATAGTTTGGTGGGTGAGCATGCGCGTTGACACATATGTCGGCCGTAATTAATTATTAAAGCGTAAAAAAGCGGAAAATATGATCATGATCATAATCATGATGATGCAAGCATTAAAATTAGCATGCATAAAATTTCTATATCACGCCTTAAGGTAGGTAGAAGCGTAGATTATAAAGTTATAAGCGGGCAATAAAGTGATGCAGATGGACGTGGTGTCGATCCCGACCGGGCGCTTATCTCGTTCATTATATCGACAGTCTGCTTACTTAAGACACTTCTGCCCTCCATACATACATAACTATCTGCGTGATGCGCACGCAGATAGTGCTGCTGCTGGTGTGTGCTAATCGCACGATACGGTACGTTACGCTGCGGATATTAATGGCTAATTAATTTTGAACTAATTGCGTTTCATCCATCCATCCTTCCCATCTTGTATTAATCGATTTGAAATTCATTTCGTAAACCGATTGATGGAAATCGATTACTTACTTAATTTCGTCGATGCCTATCCGTTTTAATTAAAAAATTTTTGAAGGCAAGACGGACTGACAATAGAATAGCTATGACGCAAAGACATTAGGCATAACTCACCCTTCACTTTGCGTTTGTGCAGCTGAGTGGTTGTGGCTGAGGGAGGGAAATGCATCTTGGTTAATTTGACGTGATGATCTGCTGCTGTTGCTGCCGCCGCTGCTCCATTCAAAAATCCCCTATGATAATATATTTACTTAACGATTGTCGGTTTCGACGTCGTCCGTCGTCCGTCGTTCGTCGTGCGTTGTGCGTTGCAAATAGATACGTAATTTAATGAAATTTGTCATCGTGCTGGCGCAACGCCACTGCCAAAACCGCACCAGCATTTAAGTGCTGCATCTCCGCTCCGTGCTCCTCGCAGCGATATTGTTGTCGGTTGTCGATTGTTCGCTCCGCCGCTTAAGATTCAATACCAGTGACTCTCAAACAATACATTACATATTCTCATATACATATACCTACCATTTGATAACCAGCACTAGACAATTGTAATTTAATGATAACAGAAAATAACTGTTTGAGAACCGATGGCTTTGCACCCCCTCAAAGCGCTTTTGACTCTTCGGCGTCATCGTGTCTACATGCAGCAGAGCTCCCCTAATTTATTCCCCGACCGGCAGTTAAATCATCCCCTAATGGCGTATAACTAGGGTTAAAATTGCGGTGGCGGACGCACCAGCTAATGCTAATGCATTTCCCTAAATTTCCGCGCGCCGTATTCATAGTCATAGGCAAAGAATGATTTTTTGCGGGCTATCTAATTGACATTCGATACTCAACGGTCACTGCGGTCCGTCCGGTGTCTGGTCCAGTTGCGTAGCATCACTCCCACGATATAAATTTGCCCCCTTTTAATCAGCGAGCGAGTAATAATCAAGTTACGCTGCGGATGGTAATTGAAACAAATGATATCCAAGCACATGCGGAGAGTTATGGTGTGCGCCCCGCCTCGTTGCGCTGATTAAATCGCGCCCACTACCACAATTTCCAAACACTGATGCTGCAAATGTCAATAGGGGACGGAGGCAAACATTCAAAAATCAAATCAACAAGAAATCACAGATATCGCATTTGAAAATTATATATTTCTATTATTATCAATCATCTTCGTCGTCAATCATTATCATCATTATCATTGATTCGGATAAAGTTTTGTTTGTTTTTTTTTTGTATCATTTCATTTGCACATTGAAGCTCGCGTTATTTTTTTCTCATATAATTATTAAATATTTTGTTGTCATTACACGTGTTGTACTTACACGTGTCGATCGCAACCCAGACAATTATTAAATAATCTATACAATCTTTACAATAATCATAATAACCATGTGTCTGGTCATCGGTGATGTGTTTAGTATGTGTGTGTGGTGTAATCAATATTAATAAGGTATCATTATCATCTCTTCTGCGCGCTGGTTTTCTTTGGCAAGAAGATGAGTGTGTCTGTCAAAGAAGAAGATTAAAAAAAGAGAAAACTGATTGATTTATAACATTATTATTTTTATATAAGTAGGTAAATATTGATATGTTACACATTCGATTCTCCTGGGCGATCATCGAACCGATCTCGATCGAAAAACGCACATTACACGTAATCCAATTGTTTAAATATAATATAGACTTTTATTTATATATTTACAACCAGAGGCTCTCTCTCCCAAAAAAATGCTTGACGTCGACCGGCGCGGCGTTTATTTTAGAGCTTAATACGAGGCCGAAAAAATAAAAACGGGACATAGAATAAGTAATTAACATTTACTTGGGTTAAGTCTAAAGCGATCACTTGATATCTTTCACGCACTCGCGCACTCGTTCATTCGTTATTATCCATCCATGAAACCTAATTTTTTACGCATTTACGCATGTCGTTTTTATGTACAGGCTTATTCCTTCACATCGCATACAATATAATACAAACAATTTGATAATCAACAAAAATCTCGGCGAGAAGCAGAAAAAACACATGGACAACAATCACTCGGGAAGGGGCGGCGCGCCGCGCGCGTACAGCGCCGCCGCCCACGCGTTTCAGACGAGCCCCGGCGGCTTTGCGTCCATGCCGCCACCGCCGCCGCCACCCACCAAATCCAACCCGACCATCGAGTGATGCTGCTGCTGCTGCTGCTGCGGTGGTGGTGTGTGGTTCATCGACGCTGGCGAATGCACCCCATGCGGCGTCATATCGCTCTGGCTGTTCTCCTCCGAATCGGAGCAGCTCTCCGAACTGCCCTTCTTACCGGTACCGTTGTGTGTCTTCACGTGCTTTGCGAGATGGTCGGAGCGCATGAAGCGTTTGTTGCACACCGGACACGCGAACCGCTTCTCTCCGGTGTGGGTGCGTAGGTGCCGCTGCAACTCATCGGAGCGCGTAAAGCGCTTGCCGCAAAACAACCAATTGCACACAAACGGCCGCTCACCGGTGTGCCATCGAAGATGCGCCTTCAGATGCGATGTCTTGCCGTACACCTTACCGCAACCGGGTATATGACAGCTGTGGATGTTCTTCTTGCGCAAGTGCACACCAGCGGGGCCGAGACGCTCCGCTTCCTGGCAGTTGGGGCAGTCGCACGTGGCGCGCCCCGTGTAGCGACGCTGCGACCGCGGTGACGGCACCTGCGGCGGAAGGCTCGCCGCCGCCGAGCTCGCCGATGTGGGTGACGGTGCCGACGCGCTGCTCGCGTGGAGGCCGAACGATGCGCCAACACCGCCGCCAGCGCCGGGCAGCATCGATTTGTAGGTGTCCTGCAGGAGATGCTGGCCGGAGGAAAGGAGGTGGTTTGAAGCGGCGAGCGAGTGCGTTAGCGAGGAGTAGTCGGAGGTGTAGTTCGCCGCCGCCATCTGGGCGTGCATACCCGCCGCAGCAGCGCCGCTCATGTCCAACCAGCTACCCGCCGCGGCCGTGGCGGCCGCCGCCGAATGCACATCCCACCACGTGTTCGAATCGCTTTTAATCGCTGCGTGGTGGCCGGCACCGGAGCCGATCGCGTTGAACGGCCACGATTCGTACGGATGGCGCGAGTATACGCTGCCGAGTGCGGCGTGGTGCGCTGTGGCGGCGCCCTCCACTTTGCCGAGCAGCGCGGATTGATGATGGTGGTGGTGCACGTGCGAATTGTCCGCCACCGCCGGTTGGGTGGTCGCGCCGGGGAAGTACAGATCGGAGCCGTACGAACCGGCGGCGCTTACTGAGGACGCGCACGACGAGGAGGTCATCACCGGTCGCGAGTACGATGCGTTCGCCGCCGTGCTGCTGCTGATGATGCTGCTGCTGGAGCTGCTGCGCTGCTGCTGGCCGCCGACGGGGTTGCTCGACGACGAGGTGGCGATGCCGGTGGGCGACGGTGCGCCACCCTGCGGGCTCTTCTTCCACGGATGGAAGCCCTTGCCGACGGCGGCGTCGGCGAGCGGCGGCGGCGACTTGCTCGACAGCTTGTTGCACTGCGCCGCAAGCATTGCGAGCGGTGTGCCGCGCAGGCTGGGGTGCTCCTGCAACCATACAAGAAAGAGAACGAGTTCTAATTAGCGCTACCGAAAAAAGCACTTCTTCATGCCATTAGGCCAGCAGTGGCTAATGGACCTGTGTGGCGCATTAAAACGCCTGACTTGAACAATATGGCGTGCGATACTATATCTTCTGAATTAATTAAAATCGAAGCGCGTCCTTCAACCTTCAACCGTTGGCGTCGGCGGCCAGTGGAGGCGCCGCCACCGCGCCGGTATATTCAAAAGAGTCCGTCCCGTCGACAACAACCACGATGATGATGATGATGATGATGGGCCGATGTTTATAATGACGGCTACTCCTCATCTCGACAACGACGTTGAAGTCGAAGTCGAAGTCGGAGTCAGAGTCAAAGTCAAAGTGAAAGAAGAAGCAGACGAAGAAGAAGAAGAAGAAGAAGAAGATGAGTCGTCGGTTTGGGTTTGTGGGGCCGCGTTCGTTTTTTCCTCGGCCGTCTGGCCGCCGAGCGGACGGACGGACGGGACGCGGACGTTTTAATTCGTCGAGGCGCCACTTTTCATTATTCTCCGCCAAACCGTCATCGTCTTGCTCGTTCGTCGGGGAGGGCCTTGATTAAAGCTACGGCGGCGGCGCCGAGACCGCCAGCCGTAATTAAACCGAATGCAGCTAATTGCCAACTACTACTACTCATCGGCTTCGAAACGAGCGAGAAAATTGCAATATGTTATTGTCGTCGGTCGGCAAGGGTCATCTTCCGTTTTGCGATTGGTCCATTCATGCCAGCAGGAAGGAAGTGCGCAATCTGCAAGAGTTGCAACCCTCGGGCTCGGGTCAATACCAGTAGGCGATCGAAATGGGGGGTGAAGCGCGGGAGAGAAAGCACATAAAACTCAACTCTGCGGCACTCTCGGAATCGTATTCGGCCGCGGGCGAAACTCATGCATATAAATTTCGTTCCCGCGCGCGCTGTGCTGCCCCGAAAATACAAAGTGTGATAGCGGCGCTGCGGCAGCGGCGGCGGCGGTGATACTACTTTGTTCGCTCGTAAAACACTTCCAACGAAGAGACAAAGAACTGAAGGGAATTGGGTTGGCCGTTTCTTAGAAGACACGTCGCCGCGGAGCGCGGACGTAGCGTAGTAACCCACTTCATATTAAATTATTATACGTATTAGTTGGTTGCTTGGGAAACGAGTGTGGGCTGCGCGCTGGGGCCCGATGTTTGCCTGGGAAATAATTACCATAACCTTCTCGGACGTGGCGCTGGACGAGACGATGCATACGGTAGCACCTCTATTAACTTTTAATCAAATTTCACCCTCCGGACATCACGCGAGAGATTGACAAATAATTACCGCCGCCGCTGCCGCTGCTGCAATGATTAATTTCAGTACGTCTCATGTTTTATTCAAACCGATTCAAAAAGAAGTGCCTTTTCTTGCCGATATTATTCCGTGTATAACTCAATTTGTGACGGCATAATCGATAATCGAAACTAATTGTGTGCTCATTAGCACTCATGCACACACGTGAGTTCATAAAATATTTATCGATTCGCACCCCCCCAAACGTCAATTCCGGGGAAAGTTTATCATCATCAACGCCCGAAAAAAGTGTCGCCCAATATATATTATTTAGTCATCATTTTTCGGGGGCGGCAAATGCGTTTATAATCATTCCGGAATGGCCGGTACGCATGATGCGTGACGATCGTAATCGGGCGCAGGTAATCAATTATCGATTGACAGTTATGGAGCGTTATTTATCGCACCTTATTAATCGCGGATATGAAAATTTGCACTTTGATTACGTATGCAGTCCGCTCCGCGCGTAGGCGAGTAAAATGTCAATCAACGTGCCGCACCTTATGAAATATGCGCATATGATAATTGCACACGCACCTTTCATTTAAATCCCGAAAAAACAGGGCCGTAAGTTTGCTTAAAATGCATTCATTCATTCGTTTCGCTTTGTATTGTGTTCTTGGTCAATTATTTCGTCTTATTAATGTGTGTACACTACGCAAATGCAAACGGACATGGTTTTTAAGTGACTACATTTGCATACAAAGGCGACAATCTTCGACTACGCTACGTTTCTTATCTGCAAAGTACGAGTACTTTCCGTTGTTTTCTTCGGGAAAACACTTCCCTTCCGGTCACATAAACGCATTCTGCTGGCGTCGTCGACTGTCGGGCTTAATTAAGCATTAACTCGATGGATTATTAATAATGAAGATATTGATTGAAAGAAATCGGCGCTGAGCGTTTGATGCTTTTGTGCTCGCTCGCCCGTCGGCGTTGCTTCGGTAGCGCGTAGCCACCTTTCGGCATCGCCACTTGACACCGTTTCCATTCTTCTTCGCCCGGCGCCTTTTGATCAGCCAACCACCATCATCATCACCATCATATTCATTCAGCGCCATGAAAAGACGCGAAGGCGCTTTAATTGGCGTTGCCCCTTCGCGCCGTCTAATGAACTGCAATTCAACCACGACTCCTTCTTCTTCTTCATCCTCCTCCTGTTCATCCTCTGCCGACTAACAATTTTTATGTTTCAACGTTTAGGATTTATTCGATCGTAAATTAAGCCGCCAAGAAGAGAACAGATGTTGCTGCGTTAAAAATAAACACGAAACAAATTCCTTGTAGTCGTAACACTCGTAAAATAGATGAATTATAGATAGTCGGAGATTGGAGGTGAGAAATGTTGCATTAGCGCCAAACAATTTCGAGGCGTTTAAGGCGATGAAAAGTTTTGCTTGCGCCGCGTGCTGATGTGAGACAAACGATGTAATAAATGGCGATGGCAACGATACGGCCGCGCCGGCGGTAACGACATGCGACATTCGACTTCATTCGACGTCATTCTAATTTCCTTGCGAGGAATGTGCGAGTGGCGAAGGACTGGAGTGACAAACACGAGACGTACGGAAGAATGGTGCATGTTTGACATACCTTTGATGAGCAGGCAACGGCAACCGGCAACACAACGTCGGTCGTTGCGGTTGACAATAAAAATCGTCGACAACGGTGGCGACGGACGGCGCGCGGCGCGACTAATTTACGGCCTCGACGCCTCGAATAATCTATTCCACCAACCAAGAAGTGCCATAGATAAGTGCTTCTGTTTGTCATCTCTTTATCGTTTGTTTTATGGATGACGTTGTTATTTTAATGCTTTTCGCACCTTCCACTTATCTTCAAAAAGTTTACTATTTTTCTACATCCGTTTTTATATTACTTACTTCAATATTTACCTATTATAAGTAATAATAACATCATCAACAAGCTTTGTTGTTAAGAAATGAAACTTCCACTTAAAACAATTTGTTTCTATCCGAGTACACTGAAGAACATATTATATAAGTACTCGTACATCAGCGGAAAAGTATCTATGTAGTAAGTAAGTAATTGAATAGCTACCTGCCATCTTGAGTGGCATATCATTAGATTGTTGTAGACTCTTTTGTCGACGAAAGAAAGAAAAAACACTTTAACGAGCAACAAACATTTGTCATCGGCATCATACCCTACACTTAAGTATCTAATTTCACGAATAAGACATGTTTCCGATGATTTAGCTCTTGATTAAGCGTGAACTACCTAAGGCTAAGTAAGTAAACTCGGATATGAAACTTAATTCTCGTAAATGCGCTTAGCAGCTACTCGTATTTTTTTCAAAACGATCAAAACGCGCATCCGGAAGGGACATAAATCACACAAACAACTTGCCATCTGAAGCACGGCGGCACATCTGTCATAGTTGGATGCATTTCGCAGTATAAAGCAGCCAGCGAACATATGTGCGATATGGTTGACAAATAATATATTAACTATTCAAAACGACCCTAAAAATTTCTGCATTTCAGCTGTCGATGTCGTTCTAGACACTTTGACATTCGATACTTTATTTTGCGTATTATTATTAATTGCGTCCAATTCCCGATAATTGCTATCAATCCAATTCGAAATTCCGCTAAGATTGAGATTTATTTACGCTTGGGACTTGAGTAGACTAGTAAAATACGTATTAACTGTCACAACATACTGAAAAAGACCATTCTAATCCGTGTTGATCCAGTGTAATCCATAATACGCACTGATCCACTTTGTATGCGCAAGTACTCTTCAGGAGAGTGCCCTGGCTCTCAAGGGAGCGACCCGGACCGTTAATCCCCCTTCACGGCATTTATTATTGACAATCCACGCACGTAGTAAACACTCACCAGTGGGTGCCGTGCATGATTGTGTTTTTTTCCGTTCCCTTTCTTCGCCAACTATTAGCAGTGCTAATATGCTTTTGTGGTGTGCGCATGTGCACACCCGCTGAGCGCCGCATGACGTCCAGCAAACGCGCCGCACCGCATGTGGTCGGTTGACACTTATACCGCACAAAAACCTACTACTAAACTAACAAACCGCAATCAAAACTTATCATCTAGTACCAAAAATATTTACTTATGATTAATATTATTTCTGAGAAACAATCAACATTGGTGTGTTTGAATCTGTTACAGATGCTTTGCTCTAACAATAAGCCGTCTTGTCCAACGAGAAGAAAAGAACCGAACACTGGGTAAGTACCCTTTTGTGGGTGACAACAATGACACCTTTTTCTTGAACGTCAACGTTGAGAAAAAGTAAAGATTACTTACGGCTGCCTTCATATTCATCGACATTGCCGGTATCTGCGCGCCGTACAACTGACCGGCGGTCGGCGTCATGTCCGTCAACATGATGATAACCACACTGCTAGTCTCTCACCCAATATCAACTAGTCAATCACTAAATGAAGTCAAATGCCTTATCACCTTATAAGTGTGGCACGAACGACAAGGAAGCAAACGAGCTAAGCCACGCAGAATAGAACACAACACCACGGCCCGCTATTGTTGAGATCGCATCGCTCACTGCGGAGCAGCGCGGTGCGACGCAAGTCGGGTACGAGCGCGGCGCGAGCAGAAGGCGGCCGAGCGGGAGGGCGGGCAGGGCGGCTTCTCCGTCCTGTGATTATAGGTTCCCCCGTAACGTCGCGTCGGCCGGCGCGTCGCGTGTGCGCCAAGACGGGCGGGGCCGGGAGCGCCCAGCGCGTGGTTGGGCGCCATGGGCGGTGCTGGCGCGCGCGCGCATACACAGTGGTGGGCATAATTGCGGCGCACGCCCATTGATGGAAGGCATGCGCCCGACCACACCCCGCACCGCCCGCCGCGAGAGTGAACAGAATCCAGCCGGTACGCATACAATGGTTATTATCACTTGCTGGGTACACTATACCTATGCACATATGCGAATGCGAATGGTTTGGATGGAAGAGGAGGAGGTGGTAGGAGGTGGAGGTATTGCAAAAAGGGGGTTGAATTATCATCGAGTGCATGTTCTTACATCTATTATTTTGTAAACAAGACACTCTATTATCGCCCACTCTCACCTCCGAAATATTTTACATCAACTGAAAACGGGAAAACGAAAAAAAAAGTGTTAATTGATGATTTTAAAATTAAATTGGCAAATCTATCCTGGGTAAGAGAAGAGAGAGGTAGATAGGGGGGAGTGGCAGTGAAAGTGCTTCCGAAACGCTTTAAAAGCCCAATATCCGTTGATGATGCACCCACTCGGCGCGCAGAGGAAGAGGAAGGTCGACTAAGGGCGTTAATTTCCAACAAGCTGGGGTGACACTGCATTTATTCGCATTGCGAAGATAACTCAGTCCAGACTAACTGCAACCAGCAACTTTCGATAGTTTGGAGGTTAACTGGCGTTAAGTATCGTGTGCGGCTTGGCGCTTTGTGAAGCCTCGAGGCTATTCTTCCTCGGCTTGGGAGGGAACGCCTTGTCTAAAAGAATATCGCGTGTAACTTCCGCAAAGAACGATGTTCGGTTGTTGGTTTAATTAATTTAATAGATCGTATAATTGATGTTTGATTAATGAATGCGCGCCGCTTAGTTATTTCAGGCCGACCGAAGAGGTGTCGGCTGGGTTGGCAATAATACAAATGCATTTGCCATGCAAATTACGTGTTTTCGCTCTGCACATCAACACACACACACACACACACACACATCACTCTTTGCACACGTGGGATGCGGGATGATTATTATTGTAATTTACATGTTATAAATATTGAGCGGCTTCACGCTAATTTTCATGCGATCAATGTCCGTCGTCCCCCTCATTCGGGGCCAGCATGATGATGATGTGATATGCATGCGTAAACAACACACTCGAGTGTTAATCATGTTGAATTTTATTTAGGCAGCTTTAAATTAAATATTGAAACTTGAAATAAATACAAAGTAAGTATAAGTTAAACAAGTGGGTATTACTTAAGTATGTACCTAATAGCATAGCTATTTACTTATTACTTATTATTATTGAGAGCTAGGTACCCAGATAGATAGATAGTAAGAAAACCAACAAAAAGAGGTTTGCGGTTGTAGATAATGGCTAATGGATTAGATGCGAACAACTTGCGCATCGTTCATGTTGCTCGCCTGATATAGGTAAACCTAGGTACATTCCAGAATGTGATATAAGACGAGCTGCAAAGTGTTTGAGGATGAGAAACGCGACGAGATGCAATTTATTAAGCGTCAATGCAGCAGCATGATGCATGAGAAGATGAATTAGGTATTCAAATTTCTCACTTTTCTTGTCAAACGGTGCAAAAATACTTAAACTAGAAATTACTTATTAGATTTCAATATAAGCAGACTTATTCCTGATCACTTTGCATCTGCATATTATTCTTGTAGTAATAAAGAAGCAAAGTTATCAGTAAGTAGTCAAGTATACATATCACTTTCACTGCACCAACTGACATTCAAGCGTAAGTGATTTACGGTGAATGCGACAGTATTTACGGCTTAAATTTAGTAATCGGCCGCGTAATAGCTTGCAACGGCCAACCTGGTAGCGTCGGGAAATGCCCGGCGGCGCACAAACGTCGAATTTACTAACTACTCCACAGTCAGCGCTCCACATTGCACTGCAACGCAACTGCCTTTTAAACTCCATGAATTAGATTATCTCTATAAGTAAAATAACAGAGTCGTATTTCGTTTTAGTCGGATAGAAATTTCTTAAAATTATGTCACGAATGTGCTTGGTACGCGACTGATTGTGACTAGCGGTGTTGCACCGTAATTTGTAGGTAAATAATTCCAATTTCCATATTCTAACGTAATAAATACATCATGCAGCCGCCACACCACGTATTTGTTGCTAATGCTAAACAGGTGGACGTATAATAATGCTGGCTGGCTGGCGATATTTCGCAATCGGTTTTGCCCACATCAGCGGCCATCATTCATCATACGCCAGTACAACCTCTCTTTTTCCCGTCGAGATATAATTTTCATAACCGACAATTTACCAGCCATGAAACAAGTAGCCGCGCGTTCGATATTGACACACCGGATTTCGGCCTAATCATAATAATCGATCGATCCGATGAATGGGATCGATTTTGATTTGAAAATTAAATCGATCGTAAACAAATTAAGTCGTTTGGAAATAACCCGTGTGCGTTGGCATTTTTTCGAAAAAAAACGGAGTAACATTAACGCCATGGTTGACGTGACCAACAAATTATCCCACCTACTGTTAATTTTTTCCAATTATACCCAACCGCGTGTTTTAATCGTCGAAACGAATCTTTCTGTGCACCGCGCAATTATGAATTAAATTTTAAATATTTATTAACATTATTAGTGGCGTTCATTTTTATAATTTATGCTGGGTTTTAATTACCTGCGCAGCGCAATTCAATGGCATTTGAACAAATTATGCAGCGGCCACACACGTCTTCCGAACGAACAACAATTGTGATGCTTTTCTTTGCCGTCAAACTAGTCTTCCTTTTTTCCTCTTGTGTTTCTCTTGATTTAATTAAATTGTTATTGATGTGCATTGTGATTCGTGCTTTTGTTGTGCGATTTATTTCGCTGTTAATTAATTGCGTTGCGCGGCTTCTTTGAGTGCGTTTGGGAGAGAGAAAAAAATTGTGCGTCGACCAAGTGGGCGCGATACCCGCCATTGCTATCGCGTGACTGCACGCAATTTCATTCACGCTCGTTTATTATTAATAATAAATAAAATGCGCTAATGCGCGATTAATGCGCCTTTTGATTATTATTCCATAGCGCAATTTCCTTTCAAAGATTTTACCCTCTTTGCATGTGCATGCATGCCGCACATGCATGCATAATGATTTATTGTTCGAACGTTTAGCATTCGCTTATGATGCACATGGAAATTATTTTATTAATATCATCATCACAATAACCCACGCGATCCTCGTCCGTCCAAGTCCAAGTCAATCAATTCTAATTATAATTAATGTAATGAGACACGGTTTATTCAAATGCAGTGCGTTGGAACCACCAATTTATCTTTTCGAACTCAATGTAAATGCAAATGCACGGTAGTTGTTCTTACATCTAAATGTTGACGAAGCCCCTCCGCCGGGAGGTGCGATGGAAATGTTATAATATAATTAATCATGCGAGGCGGAGGCAATATAAATATCAAAACGCGATGCTGAATATGTGAAGGTCGCGACCACCTTTGAAGCTTTTTAATTAACTCCCATCTCTTCAACTTCACTTGATTTACGATCCGCGGCTAATCAATTACGTATTTGAATAAATACGTAGTAACGATAATGAAAGCAGACAGAGAAAGACAGAGAGGGAGAGAGGGTTGGTTTGGTGATTTTCGATGGTTTCGCATTAATGAACCTCATTGAATCGTAATTTACGGCTGTGCCGTGGCGC
>JARJDR010012537.1:0-24825 GCA_030264135.1 Myllaena sp. GC000078 | reverse complement strand
TAACGGTCAATAATACTGAAATAATGAATTTATTGAATAATTCAAAAACTAAAACTAATTTCTAAAAAACGGATATCAAATTTGGATTCTGCGCATCAAAATTAGTAAAGAATCGTTCTCATCTGCTCGGGTTAAAAAGTTGACCGAGATTTGTAAACTTGTGTTATTAGAGATAATGAAATTCGTTAGTCATATCCTTCGCAGTTGATTGATAATGAGTGTAAGTATCTATCATAGTGCCAAATTGTAGGTATTTACAGCCAAAGTAGTCATTTATTCATATTTATTTATATATCAATCTTTTTGTTTTTCGATTAAATTTTAATGTGGTTTTCCGCTGCCTCGGATTATTACAAATGAGTACTGGGTTTTTTGGGGAAGGGGGGGGAAATGGTTGTTTAATCATCGAAAAGCCCTCATCTCGCCGAAAAAATGGGTTTCTCACGAATACAACAACTCGCTTCTCGCTCGGATCGCATGCTGCGTCTTCCATCTCATGATCTCATCTAACCCTACAATGTATCATACTTATATTCCTATTTATTTATATATTTATAGCTTCAACACGATATCATCATCATCATCATCATCTTGCATAATCTTTTGTCCACCATTCAATATGTATTCCACGGATTTCGGTCCTTAATTCATCTATTTATATAAAAATGCTGAAATGTACCTATGTTAATTTATCCATGAATCGTTATTATTCCTTTTTTGTTTTTTTTTCTTCATATATTATTATTTAATATATTCCATAGTTATACTTGTATGTATAATTACAAATGTAAGAATTAAGATTACGCTTCAAATATTTCAGTTATCATTTTGTTTTTGTGTTTTTTTTTTGGTTTGGTAGATTAAGACCGAATTTTTCTTTACATATCGCTAGGATTGTGAATTCATCATCGAGAGAACATGAGTGTTTCATTTGCGTTTTTTTGTAGGTATATGTAAGTAAGTAGGTAGAGTATGGGTTAATTTTTTTTTGTCATTTTCCATTCGCGTGCAATATTATAGGAACCAAGATGAATGAACATATTATTACACCAATTATTTATCATTTTGAAACAGATGCATGTAAATCGTTTTATATACGTTATGTGGATGTGTTTCGCGTGAGTGATTTGCGGGGGTGGGTTTTGTGTGCTCTTGTTCTTGGAATTTGTTGCTCTCTCCATCATCCAGTTTATATACCATTCAGTTTATATGATCAATTCTTCTACATATAAGGCATCTCTTTTTTTTTGTTTGTTAAAAATACAATACAACTATACAAATCGCAACCAATGCAACATCGATGAGAAATGTTCGGCAATATGTTTCTTCTTCTTCTTCTTCTTCCGCCACTACTTCATTTCCTTTTACTTTTCTTTGGTTTTTATTGCATTCGAAATATTGCTCGGCCGCTTTTGCGCTGGATAATAATAAGTAATCAGTAATAAGAACATCAGTAATGATATACACACACGAAAAAAGTTTCACCATTTAACCACCGTTCCAATTAACATTGCGTATAATATATTAATATATGTATTTCAAGATATAAATATTAACGTTTGCATTTAGTTTGCTTTTTTTCCGTTTTCTTTTTCGTTTTCTTTCGTTTTTCTCTCGTCGCTTCGTGGTAAAGGTTTCAATTTAATGCATAATATATAATATGTAATACTCATAATCATAACTATATGTATATCGCAATCATAATCGTAATGTAATAGGTAATATACAAATGGCAATATTTATTATTCATATAGTTCATATTCTTTATATTATATTAGTTAAGTTAAAATTTGGTTGAAAACGTGTTCGTCATTCACTTCATTCAAATGGTTTTGTTAGTTCCTATGCGCTAGGTATTTTCTTTTAGATTTATCTATACAATCAAATTCACTACATAATGAAATATGTAATATGTATGGGTTGATGGTGTTTTTGGGGGTGGTTGTGGGAGAGGGTGCGTCCCTTGATTTCGCGGGAGGGGAATGGCATATTCCAAAAACCGCCATGCAACGATTTTTCGTGCTTTCTCTTCGTCTTCGTCTTCGTCGCCGTATGTACAAATACATGAATTGGTTGCTATTCTCTCTCATGTGTCTCGCTCCTCGTCTTCTTCCTCCGCAACTTCTTCGTACTTGAATACTATACTGAATATCATTAATGCAAGTGTTTGTTTATAGTTCTTTTTTTGTTTGTGTATTTCGGGATGGCATATATGCATATGTTTAATGTATATCATAATAATATGGTTTTCGTAAATTTAGTGATTTTTTAAAGCACTTTAGGGAAGAATTATATAATTATTAATAACATTTCATTTATTTTAGTTTATTCATCTTGCCTCTTGCCTTCTCAATGTAGTACTCGTAAGAATTTCATCGTTTTGAACATCATTTAGCGATGTTTGTTCGTCTCCCGAACCAATTTTATTTTATTTATCCTACTAGGTTTCTTGTAATTATTTAAGTTTTTTGCCGTCTTCTTCTTCTTCTTCTGCGTCTTGAATTAGAACTGGTGGGTTTTCGGCAAGGTTAGTTTTAGTAAAAACGACGATTTTCACTGCATTGTTTGTTAAATGTTAGTAATCGTAAATTTCAAATCTAATTACCATTATAATTAGTGGGAGAGGGGGGAGGGGTGTAATGCGAGAGTGTTGGGTGATATTCGGCAAATTTATTTACACGGGTGTCGGGGAATAGTAGAGAGACGCCGATCGGCCGTACTTCGTCCTCTTCGTGTGGTTTGGATAGTTTTTTTGTATCGGGCGATGAATTTGGAAATGTTCGTAGATCTCAACTCTCGATTGGCAGTTTGGTACACATACGTTTTATCAGTTTCGCGCTTTTTTATATAGTGTGGTGGGTACGGTGTGCAAAACCAATGGCGAAATATGGAAACACATACTAATCGTCTCTTCATTTTCAAATAGAAAAGTATAAAAAAGTACCGTTTCCGCTGGCGGTTTTGATGCGTTACGTTTTTCGGAGTGTGAGGGTGGCGGGCTTGCGGCGGGCTTCAAATCATTTCCTTTCTTCTCTGTCTGTTTTAGGGTTGTTCGTTATTTCTTTAAACTTTCCTCATTATTTTTGGGGGAGATATTTATAGTTTTCGCACCGCACTCGAGACAAAGAGAAAGAGAGTTTAGAGAGAGAGATTGAGAGTGTTTAAGTCTTAACAAGTTATTAATAGATTTTCAAAAGTCATCAATACGAGATAATGAGAGAGAGAGATACATAGGGGGTGGGTGTGTTGGTGGAGGTGGTTTTTACGTTGCGTTCCGGAGGGCGCTCGGGCGGTGGATGCTCAATTCCATATTCAACAACATCAACGTCCACATCCCTTAGCTGCGGCGTCGGCGTCGGCTTCAGCATCATCGAATGAGTGTGTGGGGGGTGGATGGGTGGCGTATATCATACTCAGCGGCTGAGTAGTTCCCCTAGTGTTAGCACCAGTCATCGTCGTCGGAGTCCGAATGCCGCGAGCGCGACGGTTTCGGCTTGTAGCCGTTGGGCACCGGGCTGGGCAGCATGCGCCCCCCACGACCCAACGCAACCGCCTGCTCGAAGCTAAGCGGGGCGGCAGGCGCCGGTGCCGCTGCCGCCGGTTGCAGTGGTGGTTCACGCACTAGGGTCACGCCCCCACTGATCAAGGGTGCAACACCACCCTGCTGCTGCTGCTGGGGTGTAGCATGCGCAGACTGCGATTGCATCTGCAATAGGTCAAACTACATCGACGGTGACCAATACGGACTGATTGTGAGTGAGATGAATGGTTTTAACACTCACGTGCGTTGGTGATGCATTCAATTTGGGAAAGTTGATTGGCCCCGGACGCAGTTGCAGCGTGGACGGCTTGCACGGCGTCGGCGGAAGCCTTCTGCCTTGGCCTTGACGCCGTGACGCCGACCCACCACCGCTACCACCACCACCAAGAAGCATCGGATGGCTGTGCTGCACGCTGCCCTGCATCGCCGCCGAATGGTGCACGGGCAGACCAACAACGGCGCACGCTATCAGCGAGGAGGAGGACGACGACGCGCGGAAGCGATGGTGGGGTTGTTGTTGGTGGGCAGCAACAGAAGAGGAGAGATTATTGCGCGCCGGCAGCGCGTACGCGCTGGCTGCCGTACCGATCGTCGGCGGGCCGTGCTGATGGGGCACCGGGTGCGTGGGCGACGGTGAGCGCGATCGCTGGCAGAGACTGGTTGTGCCGTACGTGGCACCTCGTGCGCTTCCGCTCATACGATACGGATGCCTACCGCCACTATAATGGTGATGCTGTTGCTGATGGTGACCATGGTGTTGTCCATGGTGCGGGTGGTGGCGATGGTGGTTGCCCGTGGGGGAGGGTGACCGTGCTGGCGATGTGCTCGCCGACCATGAGCCGAGAAATTCGCCTAGGACAGATTTCTCGGTGAGCAAACGCAGGCGCTAAAGACCCGGTGCGGTTTTGGGGCCCTTACTACCTCCTTTCCGGTGGCGCTGCGTCGAGCGGTGGTGCTCGTGCTTCACGATCTCGACGACGTTCGATACGGTGTCGGAGAAGCCAATGTCGTGGTGCAGGTGGGTGGGTGGATACTTGCGGCTTGGTGATGGGCTGCGTTGCATCGAAGGCGAATTGCCGCGTCTATAGGGCGCAGTTTTAACCAGTTCTACGATAAAGAGTATAAGGGTTTACCTGAGACTCGGAGAACGCCGATGCGCGTTCGGATAGACGGCAGTCGGATGCAGGTGCTGATCGGTGAGGCTCTCCATCGATGGTCGCCGCGAACCGAGCACATCCTGCAGTTCCATCACCTATACCGCATTGAACATTTCGAGGAAGGGTTCGATCAATTACTCTACCCCCAGGCTACACTAAAAATGATATCTAGTCTAGTTGGTTAGTCTTGAGAACAAAAGTTTAAGTATAACTTGTATCATTTCTTCTTTGGATGCAAGAGGTGAGAAATATAAAAGTACAAAGTCAAGACAGATCCCGAGTAGATGATTAAGAAGAGAACAACATGCAAACAACATGCCAAGTGCATTGAATCTGAAATTACGAGTACGGACAATTACAAAGTGCACTAATTGTAAGTTTTCCCAAAGACGTACCTAAGGTACTCGTACTTAAACATTATAAACATTAAGACTTGCTAAGATTTGCTAAACTTCATAGTGCGCGACCTTATTTGGTATTACTCTTGATGACTATGTTCATTATATACCTAGTGATAATGAGAAAGAAGCGTTTAATCCTAAAAAGCTGGTTGGTAACTTCTGCCGATACAAATTTACACATTGTGGTCGATTCTGACATGCATACCTCTTCCTTTCTTTCGCTTGCAAAAACCACCCCCTATTTAATCCACCTTTCTAGAAACCCGACTATGAAATTAAATCGAAATTAAAACACACATTGCTTTCGCAATCTAGTAAGTAATGTTTCTCATCGCCACGGCAATGAACCGAAACGGCAAAAAATCATATAAATGGTGGATCTGCAAAACGTTTCCGTGAAATAATCACATTCAACAGTTATGGTTATAGTTTGCCGGCTGGTTGGACCTAAGACCTAGAGTTCTGCCCTATATGACACACGCACATCGAGTTTTTGTTACCATCAATACACTCAGTCATGGAGAAGAGCATTTTCACCTTTTTGTTCCTGCAAATAAACCAAAACACGATCGAAACCATGATTACCACTACTCAACAAATGGATGAAGGGGCGGTGTGTTACCGGAGTGATCGTCGTTTGGTGTTGCGACGCGCCAGCGACACAAGGGACTTGTCCTCCAGGAGATGCGGCAGCTGTAGATGATCCACGCCACCGGCGCCGACTGCTGCGCCGCTTGTGGAAGCGACAGCGGCACCGGCGGCGGCATTATCTGGTGCGCCCGCCACCAGCGGCGCACCCTCCAGGCTGATCGAGCCGGCGCGACTACCCAGCTGGCCGGCCATGTCGAGCAGGCAGTCAAAAAACGACGCCTTCTGCACGCCATACAGACACAACCCAAAACGCCCCCCACAAAACGAGAGCAAATTTAGAGCGAGGTTTTGGCCCGAAAGAAATACTATCGCAAACCAACAGTATTCAACAGTATTCGGTTGCGGTTTTCAACCTAGTTTCCAAACATCATCATAATCATCACTGACAACAACAATTAGAATAAGTACACCATCATCGACCATTGTATGTATGCATCAAATAGATTTGCGTCGCTTTGTAGACCTAATCAATGGCTACGGGTCGCGAACTCGCTTACTTTCAAAAAAACGCAAGATTACGATTAGTACAATATGCAACTCGCTAGCGATTCAAAGTTTCAAAGAGTTAGTTTATCGAACTGGTGCCCAAGTAAACGTTCGTAAATATAGTAGTTAAATAAAACGCAACAATAATGTTATGTACACCAAAAGATAGATAAGTGAACGAGCTGCTGGCCAAAAACTGCTTCGCATTCAGTTAAGATTAGAGTAAAATAGTAAAATAGTAAGAAAAAGTCGTTCCAAGATAAACATGCAGAGAAAAAGAGGCAGTGACCCGAATCGTGTGTAAGACCCACCCTGCCTGCATCCGGCGAATGAAAATGTGGTGATTAGTAATATGTACACGTCGTTATTTACAACTCCATCCGTTTGTTGCTGAGCATGGTTTTTTAACAAGGGCAGGGTATATATTACATCGGGGTAAATATGTACAAGTATCCAAACTAACCCTGCATGCAAATTGGCGATTCGGATCATTTAATAACGGGCACATTAATTAAGAGACTAAAGTGCAACAACACATCGCATCCATGGGGCTGGAGCTGGAGGGCTTGACGGGGGTTCGGAATGGGCGGCTCTACTCGTACACTACGTCCCAAACTGGATCGCATTCCAGATAAACTAGGTACAATGTCCAACTTTTGATACTACCCGCGTTTCGGACAACAAACAAGTAGAGAACAAGACAGAACAACGAAGAGTTTCAGATACATGTTACACTTGCACTCTATGTTTAAGTAAAGAATTAATATGGTTTTACGATGGCTAATTGTAAGTAAGTGGAAAATGAAAGTAGTGAGATGCGAAAGATATGGGGAGAGTTTGAAAGAACAAAAGTAACAGTAAATATTTAATATACTACCGCGTGATTGGCCGAGGGGCTATTTCCAAAACCCTGAAATAGATTTAAACACATCGTTGATTTATAAACAGGGTGGGAAAGAAACAGAAACAGAGAAACAGTACGAGAAGTGAGGCTGTCTACAGCATCAAGAATGAGACCGGGGGATACAATGAACGTTCAACAATTAGACAGTTTGGGGGACAGCTTAAGGGTTGGATACTAGATCACAATCACTCGCAGGGAGACCATTTCAATAAATTACACGGGAGGACGTTTTGCTGAATATCTACACACGACGATCATCAACGAACGGGGTGTTGGGGTTGGGTTAAAAAACATAATCACACCGACTAGAATAAAACTGAACTGGTAAAGAATTGTCTTTTTCTTTTCTGGCTCGCAACTTCTCAACTTGAGGAGATTTCGTATAACCTAGCTCCGAAACAAGACCCTAGTTAACCCCTAGTCTGGTGGACGCCAAAAAACAAATCACCACACTCGGACACCACCACACGCACACGCAAATGTGATGAAATATATGACGGACCCCTGGTGCTGATCGCTGTTTACCTGATTGCCGCCGGCGTTCTCCAACTGTCCGAAACGCGTCGTGCGCCAGCTCTCGAGGATCAGCAGACCGCCGTACACCTTCCCCACCGTCATCTTGCCGTTGTTGAGCTGATCCGGTGGCGGAACGAGCAAATCCACCATGTTTTTCGCCTGCAGCGGCCAGATGATCTTGATCGTCTCCCTCAGCTCATCATCAGCGCAGTCCATCTCGTCCGCTGGACGCCCCCCAAATTAATTACCTCCCCCGTCACACGATATATAATGATTGCTTACCCGGCCGCATTTTGATAGCGAGATTCTCCCGTATCAACGCAAACAGCGTGGTGGTGAAGTTAACCCTCCCCTCAGCATCCATCGGCATATTCATGCGAATCAACTTCTTGTAAGCGAGCCGATTCGGACACTTGTTACCGAACCCTAGCGGCGGGTCCATGTTCTTCAACATATCGTACATCTCCTGGTAGAGTATCTTGCCGGTGGCGTTCGGATCGTACTCGGCCCAAATACGCACAAACTCGTCGAGGTGGTGCGCGCCGAGAATGGACGAGTCGCGTGTGAGATAGTCAAAGTTGTCCATGATGACCGCCACGAAGAGGTTCAGCATGAGGAAGGAGCAGAAGAAGATGAACGAGACGAAGTAGGCGTAGGCTAGATTCGAGCCGCAGCTGTTGGTCTCCTTCTCGGACTTCTCGTCGCACGGCTGGCCTTTGATGCACGACAGCATGATGTTCGGCCATGCCTCCCCCGTCGCGCATCTACACACCAACCCACCATCAATAAATCAACACACACACACTTTTAGGCTTGAGGAAAACTCACCGAAATAATAGCATGAGGCCTTGGATGAAATTCCGGAAATTGTTGTGACGATTGATGGACTCGGCTGGATTCTCGGCGATATTCCCGAACACCTAAGCATCCGGTCAGTGTCATGCCCTGAATGCTGGATAGGGAGGGAGGGTGCGTTTTTTGTTACTCACCTGCATGCCGATAATGGCATAGATGAAGAACAACATGGCGATTAGAAGACAGACGTATGGAAGAGCCTTGAAGCTTTGGACAAACGTCCACAGCAGGATGCGAATGGTGTAGCCCTGCCGCAGCAGCTTGATGAGGCGTGCGGCGCGAAACAGCCGCAAAAAGCCGACATTGATGAAGTTCTCCTGTGGACACCCCACCAAAAACCATCAACCAATCGTCCCACCCACAAACCGCTCTCCGGTATACCAGTGCACTAAGTTCTTCATTACGCTAAAACGGTTTCTTTGCTTCTGGCATAATTACACGTCGAATCATATCACACATCATTTCAAATTCACACAACACCATTTCTAAGAGTTTCTAGCTGTGGTTATTACTCGTAAGATTAGACTAGGTTTTGTACTGCTCTACTACTGTTTCGTCGACCGTTGGATGGTGGATGTCTAGCTATACCCGAAATGCGGGGGTTCAAGTCCGGTGAGGTCAAATCCATTCCGAAAGACACACGCAACGCACACACAGAGAAAATTTGAACAATTCTGGCTAACAATAAGGACCAACGCAACATGAACAGAAGAACAGAAGAAGTAAGATTCAATAAATAGACTTAATAGACTGATTTTGGTTTGGTAAAACTACGGTAATACACGTTCACTAGCGCGCAACTGTCATCGTTCATCGCAGATCTGTTTTTTTCTTCTTCAGGAACCCAACACACACATTGATATTATCTGTTTTCTAGGCAGAATGAAGAAATAGAGAGACACATCGATTGCCGAACAACGAGCGAGTTATTATCTAATTGTAGGACTCGTACAAAACAACTGAGAGCGGCTAAAGTCAAAAGAACTGGTCCACTAAGTAAGTAACACAACACACATTTGACACAAGTCCATATATAAGTATAGAGAGAGATAATTGCAATTTCTTTAGTTTTCATAAGTTTAGTGGTTTGTGTGTGTGTGCGGAAACGTACCCTCTGCGCGGTCTCTTTCGACACTTTCGCCGCCGCCCTTTCCTTTATTTATATAGAAATAAAACAGTTTTGGTTGAAAGATAGATATATGTAAACGCGCCCGATATTTCGCTTAAGTCAAGGGAAGTTTTACTAAGGCGTAGTATACTTACACCAAATTCCACCACCATGGCGTCCACGATGCTTCCAATCACCGTGATGAAATCGAACGTGTTCCAGGGGTCTTTGAAGAAGTTCTAAGAACCAAAAACCAATTAGTCCCTGTTGTCACCTCAATTGAGAGGAGTTTAGTTATTTTTCTTTTTTAATTTGGAGGAAACAAAAGAAGAGTTTTTGAGTTTTAGTTTTAGTTATATGTACGAGTAGGTATAGCTACTTGTTTCGAACCCCTAACATAATTGCTAGACATCAATCAGGTACGGTTTTAATTAGATTGTATCGAATTACGCGATAAATAATAGCAATAAAATCAACTAAAATTGTAACATTTTTTAGGTTTGTATGAGTAATAGTATGGGGGCGAGGGGGGAGATTCGCAACAACCTTTTCTCGGCATGCGGACTGGCATAATAAAGATAGAGAGATAAAAATGGTCTAAAATTCTACTAGTTTTCTTTTCCAAAAATAAAAGCCATTTCTACTGGTTAAAAAAAAATTGCGGCCACGCTTGGTCTCCACTGTCATGGCGTGTGACACGTGCGCGTGGCCGTGCCGTCCACAATCCACGTGGCCGGTGTTGAAAGAAATCTAAATCTATTCAAACAAAAGCGACTTTTTTGGTTTTTGGGTTGTTTTAGGGCCTGGGGGACATACAGAATCGAAAAATCTACTACGAAATTGGAAAACAGTTTGTTGTAGTTGTATTGTGATTGAGAGGCAAATGGGGGACAGCCGTGGGTGCTACAAAAACTACTTAAACCATAAAAATGGGACAAATTGTCATGTGTCGTTTGTGTGTTGTTCGTTGCTGTTTCCGAAAGACTAGACAGAGAAGAAGAAGAAGAAGAAGAAGTCTAAATGATTAAGTCTAGGCACAGAGAAAACAAAGAGATCAATCAACGTTACCTTGATTCCGAACGCGATGAGCTTGAGTACGGTTTCACAAAGGAAGAGGAAAGTAAACAGAATATTCATTGCCGCCAGTGTGTCGGAGAGCACGGGTGGAGAATCGTGGTACTACAACAACTTACATATGTAGCTACTGCACTACAAGCAATCTGCCTACCTTATTGCAAATTCATCATCATCATCATCATCATCATCATGTTTTTAATTTAGCACAATTGCCTATTATCGTCATCAATCATCATCTGATCGGTCTCATCTCAATTTAACATTTTCTCAATTATCTTTCTTTGCGAGCAGAGCAGGCGTGGTACCATCATCATCATCATCATCAACTGGCGTTGGTCTTGTGTCCCTTTTTTGCTTCGGAGAAAGGAGGGTGTACTTTAAGTAAGTGTGGGTGTGCGGCCGGTGCACGATCGACAGCAGGAGAGAGTGAGTGTAACAAGTCGTTGAGTAGTAGTTGTAGAAGTTGTGTCGTAATTTTAGTTTTGCGATAGCAATGAACACATGCAAACAGTCAGTTAAACACTACGATCATAAGTACATCAAACACCATGCAAAAGATGCGCTGTTTTAGCCACATTAAGAATGCGACAAGACCGCTTAGGTGCCATGCACAACAAACCAAACTCGGCACACGTAAAGCTTTCGTGATGGAGTGAAATGGGCAGAGATTTTCAGGGGGGGGAGGGTAATCGAAGGGAGGGTTTGGTCAATTTGAACAACTGAAAGTATAGAAGAAAATTCGGCTCGCGCGGGGTTCGATTCAATTTCTTACGCGGTAGCAAACTTCTTTTATATTCATCCTTGTTTTGGTTGGCTTTGCTGGGAGGCTGCTACAAAGTCTTACCCGCACGCCGTAGGCAAGTATCTTGAGGATGCACTCCACCGTGAACATGCTCGTAAAGCCCCAGTTGAGGTACTTAAGCGTATTCGAGAAGATATCGGTTTGCCCATCATGCTGTTAACACACGTATACAACAACACGTACAACAGCTGTGCCTGCTGACGAAGGCGCCATCATGATCATCTTCAAAGAGGAGAAGGAAGAGGAAGAGTTTTGGAGCGAAAGGATTCAGGTTTTGGTGCAATCGCAGCCAGCCATTGAGTAGCACCATCTTATCCCATCCCTGGGCGCTGCGTGTGTGTATGTGTTTTTCTGCTTCGATGAATCAAATGAAAACGCATGTGCATACATGATATACACCCAGTCAATCGCATTTGCGCGCTGCGAACGCAGACAGGACCAAGTTGTCCAAGTTACCAAGTAACCAAGTAATAAGTAATAAGTAGTATCAAGTCGATCAACAACATTACACATCGATTAGTACTTATAGTATTGGATTGGGCATGCGATTAATGGTTTTTGCAAGAAATACACATCCGTTTTATATGCAATCTGCAATCGCATCAGTTCTCGTTCCCAAAATCAAAGATTAATTAATGTTATGCATCATCACATCATCTCTTTCGTGCCGCACACACTTCTTGACTTCCTAGGAAAGTGTTTTGGAGGTGGTGTAAAAGGGGATCATTCATCCGAGTATTCATGACGTGGGAACTACGGTTCTAATCAAAAATCTTGGACAAAACGCACTAATGTATTAATAATTAATAATTAACACACTGGCACTATTCATTCAACGTTCGCACACGACAATCACACTACACACGCTACCATCACTCGAAATGGTGAAGGGGTGGAAGGTGGAATGAGTGATCCACATCGAGTGAAGGTGGTGGTGAGGAGGGTTCGGCATATCGCACATCGAAACGAACACTGAAATGATTGAATGATCTTTGGTATAAGTATGGGTGGATGGCAAGATGCTGTTTCCAAAAAACGAGAACCATAGAGAAAAGTGCGCTTGTTGATCGTTCGGTTATTGAATAGAGAGAAAAAGAAAAAGTTGTATAATGATTGAGTTTCATTCCGTCGTGAGTTTCACTGTGAAAAAGGCTGGTGGGTGAAAGAAATTGGTTGTGTTCCGGCTCTTGCTGCAAAGCTGTTGTTTCTTTGTCATTTCGGGAGAGGAAAACGGGCAATTGGAAAGAGGAAGTGTATTATAATATTCTGTCTGCTGCGTCTCCGGCGATTGCTTATGTGTACAGTCAACAATAGAGACAGAGAGAAGAGAACGAGAGAAAATGATCGATCGAGATTATAAACATTATGAATACTATCATCATCATTATCAACTGTGATATAAAAGAAGGCATGGATGCAAACATACCTTCATCATCAGCAGCAGCGTGTTGAAGACGATGAGCATCATGATGAAGTACTCGAAGGGGGTTGAGACGACAATCCGCCAAATCTTGTATTTGAAGCTGTTGCGCTTGTTGGGCATGTACCGCTCCAGCGGGCGCGCTTGTATCGTGAAGTCAATACACGATTTCTGCGCAGAACAAACAAATATAAATGACCATCAAGCAGTGAGATAAAATCAAAGTACAATGTACCTGGTTCTTATCAATTTCGCCCGATTGCAGTTCGGCCTCACCCTGTTCTTGGAACGTGATGATGATCAAGGCAACGAATATATTTACAAAGAAGAATGGAAACACTACGAAATACACGATGTAGAAAATGGACATTTCAATACGAAAATTTTGTATTGGGCCTTGATCCTCGTATGTGGCAGCCATTGAATTTTGTAAAACCCTGGAGAAACACACATCCGGTTAACTTTCCACTTGAATAATAACTAGTTGAGTACGTACTGTGGCCAACCCTCGCCGGTCTGCACGGCAAACAGCGTCAACATGGCCATCGCCACGTCATCGTAGTGGAAACTCTGCAGCTTCCATTCTCTACTCTCTATCCGGGGCACGTCGGCGTCTTCTTCATATACAAAGTACGTCCCCCTTGATGAAGCAAACATGCGATTAATCCGCTGGAAGTAGGTCGAGATGCGTGCTGTACTTACTGACATGTTGATTCCGTAAATTTACTAGCATCAGTGCAGTGAAAAAATTTTCCGTTAAACAACTGAACGGCGATCACAGCGAATATAAACTGGAATAATATGTACACTATCAGAATGTTTATCACATTTTTTAATGAGTTCACTAGACAGTCAAACACTGCTTTCAATTTGGGCACTCGTTTAATTGTTTTTAAAGGTCTCAGCACGCGGAGCACTCGCAGCGATTTGATCGTTGATAGATTTTGGCCACCGGATGAGCCTCTGGAAAACACACACAACAACAATTATGATGGGAGATAAACAATTTGATGGTTTACGTACGAGATGTCGAAGCCCATCGAAACGAGCGCGCAGATAACGACAACCGCGTCCATCAAATTCCAAAACTCGCGCAAATACGAGCCCGGATGCAAGATGACGCCCAGATCAACGATCTTCAGAAACATCTCGACGGCAAACACCGTCGTAAAGGCGTAATCGAAGCGGTTGAGAAACAGGTTCAGCCACGAGTGCTCTTCGATTGGGTTCTCGCACGCGAGCGCGATCGAGCTCAGGCAGATGACGATCATGATGAAGACGTCAAAGTACTTCAGGTTGACCACCCAATGTGCTCCTTTTCGTATACTGCAAGGCGCAAAACAGTTAATAAGGGGATTTGTGAAGGGTTCGGCTTTACGTACGGATTGGTGGGAGAAAGAATAAACATGCTAGAGTATGGCAGCATAGGTTTGGGTCCGACAATTTCCTCCTCCTCGTCGGCGGGCTTCTCCTCCTTCCTCTTCTGGCGGCCGCGTATCGGACTGGGCGGCCCCGCCACGCCACCCTCCATCTGCAGCGCCTCCATCTCCTTCTCCAGCTCCAGCGCTTGCTTCTCCTTGTTTTCTTCGGCCTGCTCCTCCTCGGCGGCCGTCAGCTCCTGCGCGTTCGCCAGATTGTCGACGGCGATGGCCAAGAACACATTGAGCAAAGTGTAGTTGCCGAACAGCATGAGAATGATGAAGTACAGCGAGTACACCATTCCCGACTTGTGGCCGCCGAGCGCGTCGATGCCGTAGTACATCACCTCGTTCCAATCCTCACCCGTCAAGATCTAACGGCAAAAAAAACCAACCCCTTCATTTTGCTACCGTTACCGCCGGTACGGGCAGGTCGTACCTGAAAGACGGTGAGCAGCGCAATGGGGAACGTATTGAAATTGGTCGGCGGCGTGCCGCCCTCAAAGTTAAACTGCCCGCCAAACAGCTGCATGCCGAGCAGCGCAAAGATCAGGATGAACAAGAAGAGCAGGAACAGCAGCGAGATGATCGAGCGCATCGAGTTCAGCAGCGAGATGACCAAGTTCCTCAGCGATGACCAGTACTTGGTCACCTTGAAGATGCGCAACAGTCTTAGAGCTCTCAGCACGGAGAGGCCGAACGAGCCGCCCTTCACCTCCGACCACACCACCTCGAAGATGGAGCCGGAGATGACGACGCAGTCGAAGCGGTTGAACGCCGACTCGAAGTAGATGCGCGGCCCCAGCGCGTACATCTTCACGAACATCTCGAGCATAAACAAGGCGAGAAACGCGTACTCGGCGTAATCTGCAAAACATCCCCCAACCATCGCATCGCATTGCCACACTTCGGGGAAGAGCGGTCGGTAACTTACACAGAAAATCCGTTAGCCACTGCGGTTGGCCGTGGAATTCGACGGCAACGCACACCGTATTGAAGAAGACGAGCACGATGACAAACCAGTAGAAACACTGCGTTTTCACTGCATGGCGGATGGCGAAGCGGAAGCGCTTCTCGGCGCGCCAGAAGGACGCGCAGCCGCCGGGGCCTTGCGCGCGCGTCTTCATGTAGCCGGCGCGTCCGAAACCTGTCAACAAAGCTAGGCTTCAACATTGCGGGTCGTTTGCGCGCCGGTGAATGCTCTCGTCTACGCAGAAAGCGTACACACAAACAGTGAAAGAGAGAGTTTTTGTTGAAAAATACAACAGCGGTTATCATTAGTCAGTTAGTTCATATGGTGTTTGGAACAAATGCAAAGGATGTAGGGTGCAGCGTGTAACCGTCGTGTTTGGTACACGTGGCAGCAATCGCATCCTTTGCATTTGAACTCGATCGCTGATTACATTTTGTACATTTTGTGTTAGTTTAGTAGTCGTATAATTATTATACGTATTGATATCGAGGAGGTTTTCTACAAAACGCACACTTTCTATGTATGTCCACTACAACATGACTATTTCTAACTAATCACAACTAATTTGAATCATTCACCTTCGTATCCGTTTTCATCGTATATTTTAATTGATTTGAACGTTTAGTTAATAGAAAACATGTTAAACATGAAAACGGATGTAAGATCAATAATATTACTCATGTATATCCTGCACTACAAAAAATATTAGTCTCTAAATTGCGTACTTGTATCAAAGTCCTAATAAAGATTAAAAATCCGAATGTACTTGATGCTAATTAGAACTAAAACATCGCTATTACGGTGTAGTATTATACGTACAACTACAAAAATAAAATGTTCCAACCCATTACGAATCCAACGTCGATACGCAAATAAGTATTACTTATATTACATCATCTAATTTGTTCTAATTGATAAGACAAAAGATAGATAGATAGATAGATAGAGATAGAGTAGATAGATAGAGAGGAGACAGAGCGATCCTGCAATCGTTAATCATCGCTGTTAATATTGTTGCTACGATAAAACGAACGAACGTACGAATAACGAACGAACGAACAAACTATTAGGAGAATTGTTTAAAAGTTCTTCTTACGCTCAATCGGCCACACACACATTCACATTTGTGTGTGTGCCTGTGTGTGAGTGTGTTTGTCTCTTGTGCTACTCAAAGAGTAGAGAGATCATCGTAAGCGCGCGCGTTCGTTGCAGGAAGCGGTTTATTGCCTCATCAACATCATCATGATGTGTGCCGATCATGATGTTCGTTCAGGTACTATGTTTTTTCCCCTCTTTTTATATATATTAGGTAAAAATATTTATATATGTATGAAATATATGTACGGAATCGACGCGATTGCAATTTTGTTGCTAAAATTTTGATGAAAACAACATAATTAAAAAATGAATCAAATCTAAACGTAACTAACTATAATAACTATGATAGAGAAGGTTTGATAGATACGTATAGAGATAGAGAGGAGAGAAATAGATCAACGTAAAAACACGTCAACTAAAGAAACGGTTCGGAAAAAGAAACAGAGTTGGTTTTCCAAAGTTATCCGCTACTACAGAGACTCATATCGGCAAAAAAAACGTTTACGTTTACGTTTACGGCTTTTGTACGTGAGAGATACGATACTTATAGGTTTTTGTTCTGCGTTCTAAACAACGTTTTGCTAAATATTTTTACATAATAATATGTACGTGTCCACACCAGGTCCGCATACCTTTTAGTTTTTTCTTAGACTCTGTAAGAAATACTGTGGATTAAAACATGACATCAGTTTAGTGCACATTTGTAATTACGGCAACCAAAGAACAACGGAAAAGAAAGAAAACTAAAATTGAGGAACCAAGGAGACTTTCAAATCAAAAAGGAAGAAGAAAAAAAAGTGACGCGATTGAAACGAGGCGATGAAGAGGTTGGTGAAGGTGATTGGATGGATTTTGGTCGGCGAACGGGGCAAAGGGGTTGGTGGCGATGGGGAGCGGCGCTTACCATCATCGCCCAGGTCCTCCTCCTGCTCCTCCTCCTCCGTGTCCGTGCTCTTGCTCTTGCCCATCTTTTTCAGTTTCTTTTTCTTGGCGGCGCGCCGGCGCGCCTCCATGATGTGCATCTTCTCCTCCTCGGTGGTGCGCTCCTCGGCGAGTATCACCTCCTCTGCGCGAACGGACATCAAAGCGATCAAACAACGTTTGTAATAAGGACGACTGCATCGGAGGGGTTGGGGGGTGACCTACAAAGCGGCCATTGACACCTACCGGCCTTGCATATCCACTGCACGTAGCCGTTGAGCTCGCGCTCCAGCTGCGCGGCGCGGCGCAGCTTTAAAAACTCCTGGCGGTTCTCTACTTTCTCACGCTCCTTGGCAAACTCGCTACATAACAAGCAAGTATACATTTAGGCTACGGAATAATACGTTCGAATAGCTTTACAACTACAAAAGGGAGAAGGGGATGGAAACTAAAATAACCGTCCTGGCGCTACTGCTGCATTAACTGCCTGTCACCTGCTTGAGTGATCCACTCGAGGTACCTCTCGAGCGCGCGCTGCAGCAGCAGCTTGGTGCGCATCTTGTAGAAGTTGGCGCGCCGCTCGACGCGCAAGCGCTCATTAGAAAACTCGCTACTTAACACATCGGGTGCCAAGAAATCGCGATTATAAATCATACCGCGACGGAGATGAAAAAAGTTGGATAATATATGGAGGGAGGAAGGAGGGCGAAGATTACACGTACCCGCTGAGCACACCGAGCACCAGATTGAGCATGAAGAACGAGCCGAGCACGATCAACGGCACAAAGTACATCCAATTGAAGTAGCTTCCAACGGCGTCGTTCATCTGCCAACGCAAACGACCCAATCTCATCAGTATTCGGTTTCAAACCTTTGATTAGTTGGATAGAGTTTACCCAGTAGAGGATGGCCGTCCAGCCCTCCATGGTGATGCACTGGAACACGGTCAGCATGGCGAAACCGATGTTGTCGAAGGAGGTGATGCCGTTGTTGGGGCCCTGCCACCGCTCCAGGCACACCGAATTGCCGTCGCGACACCAATTGCTGCCCTGCAGCTCCGCCTGCGATTGATTATCGGTGTTGCAGGGCGCCGGCATGTCGCCCTCCTTAACAATTACATCTACAGCCCTCCAATTAGTACCCTTCTTGTTCTCAGGGGAGGACGGGAGACATACCTATATCATAGAGACTATAACAGGTCCTGTGTAGCGCTCCCGAGTAGAATTCTAAACCAATGATCGCAAATATAACGATGGCAAACAAGACTAACAAACCAATTTGCAGCAACGGCGCCATGGCTTTGATGATGGACTTCAAGACGACTTGCAGGCCTAAAAGTAGCGAGAGCACACACAGAGACGATGCGTTATCAAAATGTCCCACAAAGCTGCCCCCTCGAAAACTATGTTTGAGGGGTTGCAATGACGATGCATGAAAGAAACTTTTGCATCAAGTGCATTCGGCATTGTCATTGCACGCGTTCGTTGTCTACTCACGTCTACGTGCGTACACAAAAGTTTACTTGATTAATAATATAATTTAAAAAAACATAATACTTCGTAGGTTCTTTGACTGGTTGCAGAAACAAAAATTGTTAAACGAAAGAAAAAGAGCTTGTGCGCTTTTAATGATCGAAGAGATGATGGAAGAACAAACTAAAATTCGTAAAATGGAGTAGTATGTAGAATATTAATTCGTAATTCATGTGTTTTGAATGTCCTGTTATATTGTGTGTGAGTCGGTAAAGTGTTTGTATGAAGGGTTCTTTTAAATTACACAACAATTACTTATTATACCATAGGTGTTAAGTTAAATTACAGAAACATTGAAAGTATTTAAAGCAATTTATATTATAGTTACTCAAAAGCTTCGCTAGTTTACTACTTGTTTTTTACATTAATTCTAATTAACTGTACACCCGAAATTCAAGTGTGTTCCTTGTGCATCTCTGTATGTTTTCTAATTTCCTTCATCAACAAAATCAACGACAAAGTGAAGAGAAGAGAAGAGAAAAGTGTGGGTGGGTGCGGCGAAAGAGATACAACAAAAAATCTGATCAGATTCACCAATCGAGACTTCCAACTGATTGTGAGTGAGTGGGGTGGCTTTGTGGGTGTCGTTATTCTGTGCTTTCGTTGTGTGAGTTTTGTCCTCGCTCAAATATTTCATGCTCAGATTGATTATAGAATTAAATTGAGTGTCGGAGATATATTGTACTTGTAGTAGATTAGTAATTTGCTAGTAGTAATAATTATAAAAATGAACAAAACTACATTGTACAACTGTAATTATCATCATCACCAATATCATCATCATTAAGTATCATATCTTTATCATATCATTAGCAGAAACGAAAACTGAACAGATATGATTATACTTAAGTAAGTCATTAAGTCAATACTAATAACAGGGGGGGTATACTTGTATTGGGTATTTGTGCAGCTATGAAAAAAGAAACAATAACGCAAATTACCTACTACTCATCTCATAGTTATATATAGGTATTTATATAATATGTATAAATGGATAATACATATCGACTGTATAGTTATATGAGTTCAACTAGAGGTAATAAGTTACTGTTACAGTTACTGTTACTGGTTACGCACTAATTATTAATATATAAATATAGTATATATAGAGGTTTTGATACGATTAATTAATGGAACGAAACCCATCCGAAAAACGGAGTATTATATTTAATTGTGTGATGAAATCATTATGAAGAGCATAGTAGTATTCGCGAATTATTTTTGCGGCCAAAAGCAAAGGGTTGAAGCAGAGGCGGGAAACATGTTTCAGTGTAATATTGTCGTTCGGTGAAAACAATCAGATTTTTACGCCGTTTTCTGTTTTTTTTCCTTCTTCTTTGGTTCGATGAGAGTAAAAACAGAAAGATGGGAATAAGTATCGGAAGAGATGTACGAGTATGTGCATAGAAAGCATAACTAGTTTAAACGCTACGAAATTTACTATAATTAAAACCAAACTAAAAAATTTATTTCTCTGACTAAAAAACGGTACACAGAAAGAAGAAGAAGAAGAAGAAGAGGGGTGGTATTTTGGTGGTTGGTAGTAGGTGGGTGATTTTTCTTTGTTTGGTTAGTACTTCATCTACTTACTAGGGATGCCAGAGACTAGCTTGAGAGGTCTTAGCACGCGAATCGCGCGCAACGTGCGCAGGTCGACGGCTATCGTTTCCTGAGGGAACATCGTTAGAAACCTGCAAAATACTAGCCTCCAGCCAATCTACTCCAAACCACTAGATGTTTTGTCTTATATTTAAGTACGTAGCAGAGTCATATCGGTATTCGGAAATCAACGAAAATCAAGTACATCAACAAATCAAAGAAAACAGAAAACAAACCAAAGACGACGTTCTACAGCTCCGATCAGAATATTGCTAATGCTAGATAGGTAGGTTCTAGTTTGCTAGAAACTAGAGAGACACAAATGAGACAACATCGGCGAGCGGTTTTTCCCTTTCGCTGGTTGACCACCAGGGCACCAGAGCGCGTCGACTAAACAATCTAGAGTGGGAGAATCCAACTTACTTATCTAGAGGTTTCGTTTTTTTTAAGGAAGCGAGAGAGGAACGAACGCCATCAGCATCAACAACAGAGAAAGAGAGAGAGAGAACAACAGACAGCAAACACTGAAGAAGAAGAAGAACATAGAGAGAGTGGGGTGTGGGTGAGGGTGTTGGGCGTTTAAGGATCGAGAACACAATAAACCAAAGGATTGAAGAGTTTCGATATTAGTTACCGCATCGTTTTCCATGTGTTTCGCTTGGTTGGGGGGAGTTGGGTGTGCCTTTTGTGCCTGAATTTTTGTTTGCGATAAACAATGCTCGATGCGTTTAGTTCTTTTCAATTGTTTTCGGCCGAATATATAATAATGAAGAAGTAAGAATTGGTATAGTAAAAAGGAGGAAGAAACTCAAGCGCGGCGGTGGCGAGTGTGTGAATGTGTTCCCGAGTGTCATCGATTCATACCACTCATCATAATGATTTTGCAGTTGATCATTATAGCAAAAGAGATTATTATCAACACGTGTGTGAACCAAGTGAACCAAGAGCAAAATGCAGCCAGCTGAATGCGGGCCACCCCAAATCGTATCGCAAAACTAAAGAAAACACTTCATTACTCATCATTACGCAACACACGCAGATATATAATAGAATAGTTATCATATATCGTTATAGTTATCATATTCAACACGTGCTATGGCTTCTTAGTACCAAAAATATATAATGTACCGCTAGTTCTATATATCAACAAATTATATATATAAATATGTATATTATATCATTAGTTATATAATTATATATATAGAACTACAATGAAATGCAATCGAGCACTGTCTATCTACAAAAAAACATCATGCATACTGCCAGTTTATGTACTCTGGTGTGATTTCTGGTGTTTTCTGGTGTTTATGAGGACGTGTCAATTTGTTGTTGTTTGTTTTTATGCTATAATACACAATTAGTAAATTGTCTCATTGCGCTCAAGTTGGCGGGAAGGAGGGGCCTGTATTGAGCATGTTTTGTAGTAGGTAAGTGAACAGTTATTAGTTGAGACACAACAGAAACATCGACTAAGTTATGTGAATGTACACCATTATTTGTAGTTGTCGCCAATTGTCAGTAATCAGTAATCTTCGTAGGAAATTTTGTATATTCTTCCAAGTTTTTGGATATTATCATCCGGTCGTGAGGTCAAAAACCAAGTCAAACGAGTCTAGACTATGATAATGGATACTAGTTAGCCAAAAACGAAATCTCCAACAGTTATTATTTATATATGTATATATAAGTATTATCTAAGTTTTATTGTGCTACAGCGGGCCCACTGCAATTAATAGAATCTAGTCTTCTAGACAGAGAGACAGAGAAAGAGAGAACAGATAGACAGGAAGATAGAATAGATAGAAAAGATGTTTTAGTACGATACGTGTGATTGTAGAGTAGGTAAGGTAGTCAGAGTTTTAGAGTAGTATGAGTAGTAAGTAGTTAAGTGAGAAGATAGATAGATAGATAGATATATAGAGAGAGAGAGAGATAGAGTTAATTTGACGGGCGAGTAGCCCTTACTTGGGATCCTGGACACCAGCTTCAACGGCCTCAACACGCGAAACGACCTCAACATCCGCAGGTCAACGTCAACGTTCGCTTCCGCAAATATGGTCATCGACCTGAGCAGTAAGCAAGCACACACGTTGCGAAGGGCGAACAGCATCACAAACACATCATAATCATCATAATCATTGCACGTAGGGTAGAGTTAAGGGTACAACTACACAAGGGTTATTTGAGAGAAAGAGAGTGAGGACAAGAACTCGCATCCGACATTCATCAATTCACCCCTACTCTCTATGTGTAACTAAGTACTCTACTAATATGCGGTTCGTTATCATCATAGTTGTGGGGATAGGCCAATAGGGATGCAAATGTGAACAAGAGACGGAACACAATCCTCCCTCCGGGGTCCCTCTGGTTGGCTCCTAGATTCTATTGGAAATCATCATCAACCGACGAAGAATAGTAGAAGAAATTTGAAGGAAGACTTAGATTTAGATTTAGAGAAGAAGTAGAAGTGGAAGAAAAGAAGTTATCGCGTTACGGTTTTGTTTGTTTTTGCCTTGGTATGAGAGCACGACACTTACCCAGTGAGCACAACGAAGAAATCCATAATGTTCCAAATGTTTCTAAGGTATGATCCGCGATGCAAAACGAAACCTAGCGCTAGAATCTTCAACGAAGCCTCAACGCAGAATATTCCTAGAAAGTATTCCTCTGTTTCCTCCTGCAAATCAAACATTGCCACATTCCCGTCCATCCTGCAAACACATTCGCGGGGAGGGAGGAGTTGCTTACTAATTTTTGTGCTAGCATAGTCTTATCATGATTGGGCAGGTGCTCCTCCAGCGCGAGCACCACACAGTTTGCTATGATTGTCGAAAGCACGGCATACTCGAACGGAGTAAGCAATTATTAAGGAAAATATCAATTCAATTCCATTACAAACAAAACAGGCAATTATTGTTCAATTCGTTTACGAGTGAGATTGTTGGTGTATTGGTGTGTATAAAAAAGGATATGGCCACTCAATGATGAAGCGCGTGACTTTGCGAATGATGTTCTCGTCGGAGAACAGGAAGAGCGAGCTGGGCCCCTGGCCGCTCGGCTCCTTCACGCCCCCCATTCTATCAGCTGCGCCCGCACCCGCCTGCTGCTGCACCGCCTGAGCCGCCGCTTCCTGCGCTGCGGCCAACCTGCAATCAGGAGGAGCACAAAACTCTCAATCTCGTCCTCGACACAACCCTTAATAATAATGATCATCTTGAGCGTATCCAATTTTCGTGAATAAAAATTGGGGAGCAGAGTAAATTTAGCTGGGGGTGCTAGAAATCAATCAATAAATATATCGTCGGCGCTTCCATTCCAGTGTGTGACATTTTAAAAAGTTCAAATCATATAGGCATAATCATAGCCTCAGCCCTCAACCATCCGATCTAAAAATACCCTTCCCCAATCGTGCGTTTTCTTTGTCGAAGCGCATCAAATATTTACGCTTATGCATAATGAAATCTAAGGTGAAATAATCATTGTTGTTTTTCACACTTATTCTCGGACTATTATCCACCCCTGCGACAGTCGTCGGGTTAAAGGGGTGGAGGAGAGAAGGTTGGCGTTTGAAATGCGATTATAACTAAGAAACCTGGACGCGCGCCAAAAGTTGAGGTCTGCCGGAGATTAGCACCCCAACCGACGATGATAAATCAAGATCCTTGCCTGCTCCTTCATTCATATACACTCCGCCCCCGTCGTTTTCTTTCAGCGTGCCCTCCTCGTCGCCCCATTGTCAATCCCGCATCCGGCCCATTGCACATCGGATTCAAACGGAAACCAATGGCCGAAAATGGGGAAAAAGCGGGGTGCTCAGCGATATCCCAATAATGAGAGGCGCATCGGCACTTGTTGAAAATTGTTTTATTTTTAGCCCCCGCGGCTCGGCATTTCGCACGGGGTACTTGCCGAAAAGTAGGTCATCGCAATAAAAACAAATCACGCACCCAGCGGCCTATGTTGGGTGGATTGCGGCCCGGCCGCTGTGAATGATTGTACGTACTCCCCCATCCGCCCTTCGCCCTTCGCCAGTGCTCCTCATAGCAGCCCTGGCAGTTTTTCGGGGATGATACTGTGAAAGGGTGTATTGACCCGCAACGGTTGCCCGGACAACCCAAAAAACCACGTCTAATCTTAAACAGTAAGCTAGTAAAGTAATAATTGTTATATTGGAGGGCATCTTCTTTACTGGCTGGCTGGTGGTGGAGGTTGGTGCGATTGCGCATTCCGCGTGGTACCAACTCGCAAAAGATGTAAACTCTGCGCACCAGCTGTGCGACAGGGCATGGGCAGGCAGGGGAGCTCTCCTTGTGCGCGCGCAAGTGTGCGGGGCGGCTGGTTCCTTCCACTGCAGTTATGTGCGTAT
>JARJDR010012531.1:0-12514 GCA_030264135.1 Myllaena sp. GC000078 | reverse complement strand
TTGTGTGGTAAGGTGAAGTGGGGTAAGATCGCAAACGGGGCAAGATCGATATTGACCAATTTTATCGCAATTGTTTATTATTTTTATTAAAACTTAAGTGTAAATTGTAGCACTGATTTAGTACGAAGCTAACTAACGAGATGCCTTCGATTTACAAGAAGATTTCGTCGTTTTCTATGCTTTGCAAAAGACGACTACTTATGGACTACATACTCAAGTCAGACATGACTTAGAACATGCGCTCAAATTATTGGTTATAATCTCGATTTTTGAGCTACATCTACAAAAACAGTTATACTTTATGCTCAAGAAAGAAATTCTGTTAAATACTTGATATTTTTTAAGAAATCCAGTGGTACTTCATATTTTGACGTTGCCGGAAAAATTCGCAACATAATGTTAAGTTTACGCGGCCGTCGTCCGTACGAAATTATGGAAATAAGTATAACTTTGAATTTAAATCACAGACTTTAATCGTTTAAAATTTTGTAAATGACCGCTAACAATCTTGCCCTATTCACTGGGGGCGTTCGCATCACCTGTCACGTCTTTTTAATCACTGAATAAAGGTACTCTATTAAATTTAAATTGTGATTTCAGTTAGTGGAAATGATAGAGAATTAACTGCTTTTTACAACAATGCCAAGTTGGGGCAAATATTTCAAACATAATGAAAAATGTTAAAATTGAACTTACCCCACTTCACCTTATCTAATATTTAATCAATATTATTTCTTTGGCTCTATTAATATTTGATAGTTGATAGAAATATAGTCATCTTGATGATTAATTGATTGCGTTGATGATTATCCATTATAATTATGGCGTGTCGACGTGTGTAAAAGTTGATTTGAGCAATGCTTTTCACTCGGGCGCCATGAAATTTACATTCTAACATGCGTGTGTGTGGCTTACATTTTATATTTTAATTATTATACGCGTTGAGTGTTGGTTGCATCCACATTGAGGTACGTACCGCGCGCTTTGTTTAGAAATAGCGAACACACTTGCGAGTCGCGCAATGAATTGTAAATTAACCAGAAAAATGTATCTGGGTATATGTGTGAAATTTTACTCATACATATTGCATGTATGTGGCAGCGCGTACGAAAGTTCATACTACAACATTGCTCGTAATACGTCGTGTCATAATACTATTTGCATTGTTCGTATGAAGGTTCGAAAGTGGTTTGTTTAACGCATGTTCCTGAATTAATTAAAACTTATTACATTCTATATTATAATATAACGTTATTCATATGCATAACTACTTAGTTGCAATAAATTAACGCAACAGACAAAAGTGTTATGCGTTGATGTCGTCTACAAAACTTGAATGTTTCCAAGGGCTTGTTGCATTGCAAATGCGTTTACAAGTCAATGCCATCGACGCCAAGTATAATCGAACTCTTTTACGCTCGATGATGCGCGCTCGATATCACGTATGCATCAGTGTGTGTGTGACCACATTCTTAATTACATCAATGGACCGGTTTTTGCAATTGCCGTTTGCTGTTGTTGCTATTGCCGTTTCTTCTTCTATAACCATTACACGATGTTTACGATGCAATGTCGCATCGTGTGCGTTTAACTATTGCATGCAACGACGTAGCCTCTACCTACAATCGTTATGTGGCGTTTTTTTATAATAGTGCAACTTTTCTTCTCCCCGTAAGCGAAACGAATTCAACGATGGCGTTGATCACAATAAAAAGCCAACGTCTTGCAACGTGCAATCTCGTGTCGGTCGCGTGTCGAAATTAAATTGTTGCTAAGTTAAATGCGACGCGTGAATTCGGATCGCCTCCAACGCTCCGAGGTATTTAATTAGCAGCTACTTAATAAAATATAAATAGTATAGTGTGGAAATCGTGTTGGCGTGCGTCTCTTTTTTTAAATCTCGTAGGCTCTCGTTGGATTGGCGCCATGACTACAACACTGAAATTATAGGGTAGCCAACGATGCGTGAAGCATTTATGCGGTTTGTTTCATATTTGGCAACCCTCATTTGGAAGTGTTGTCCTGGCACGCACTCGTCGGCGGTTTGGTCGATCGGTAACACTTTCGATTTCAATATGCATGGCATGGATACCACCATCCACATCAACAACTAGAACTACTGCTTGACAGCGTTTAGCATACACTATACAGCAGAGCAGTGGCTTAAGTCGTATGTGAATATATTGTTGAATCGAGTCCAGGTCAGAAAAGTCTCAAGTCTCTCAGGTGTACCAACCATGCGCACAACTACTACAACGAAACAACGAAATGAGAGTCAAGATTGAGCTACGATTGTATTTTCTTACGTTGAACAATTTATAGCCGCGCGTAAATAAAATTGCCTTATAACTATATTGTCGTCGCCGCCACCGTCGTGTTGCAAAACGTGCAGGCGTACATAATGAGATGACAAACTGAATAACCCGCAAGAAGCAACAAGCTAACTTGACGTAATTTTCATATAGACTATAAGAAGCTAAGAGCAAAATCAACAAAAGTCTCTTTGCTTGGCTGCGTCATAGTTGCGCTAATTGGCTTCACTTAAGTTAAGTTAAGTGATTGATTAAGTAGATAGGTATGTCATCCTTTTTTGTTTCGCCACATAAATAGTAAGAAGATGTCGCTTATTTAAAATAATAATCATTGCTCTGATTTAGATGTAAGTAAGACTTGAACAATTTGGGAGCGTTACCACTGGAAGGTCAAGTAATTTGCGTAATAATCCGTCACGCAACATGTAATGATCATCAAGCATTCCAACTTTTTTATTAAATTACTTCACAACTTCTTAGCAGTCATATGATTGGTTGGAATAATTTTAATTTCCATATCAATAAAGTTAAAAAAACAACTTGCCGAAGATTCAGCAAACGTAATTAAAAGCCAAGCGATTTTACGATCGGCGATGACCTCGTCATTGAAAGGAATCACTTGAGCAGCAAACTTTTGCTAAAATAATTACAAATTACAATTCAACGTGTTAATCTCCACACACGAGTGCGTACGGTTGCGAACGGCCGGATATGCCTTTCTTCAAGTCCTTCCTGTCCGTCTTCCTTGCTTTGTCCGAAAACAAAACAAACATTTGCATACACACTTAATTCAAGACTAAACGTGGAAACGTTTATTTTCACAATCCTATTCATACGCCAGGCGATGGCGATGGCGATCATTAATATAACTAATCACTCAAAAGTCCTTCTACATCCTTGATGGACGTCAATACTTCCGGGTTTGGTGCGACAAGCACGACAGTTGCCGACTAATTTGTGCGTGGTTAAATCAAACAAAAAGCGAGTGGAGACTGGCAGACTGACTTTCTTTGCAAACAGTGCCAGCGTTGCATTTGATTGTTGATTGTCCAGTTCACTTCAATGCGTTTCGTCAGTGGCGCAATGATATACGTAGAACGGAGATCATGGCGGTGGCGGCAAGCGTTTATTATTAGTCGCAGTTCCTTGTTGCGCGAGTGCAATGCATATTGGTCAATGCAGTGATTAACATTTCTATGCAAATGAAACGCAAACGCCGAACACCGAACATTGCATGCCCCAAACGCATGCCAGTTGAAAGCTGGTGCACTATCGTTACGTAACTGAATGCCCGACTCCGACACCAGGACAAATGTAAACATAACATAATGTATAACATTAGTGTTTGGATGGTTTATTTTTTGCAATCGCATGGCTATGAATGATTAGAGAATATTACACTGTTGATGCGGATGATGTTTTTGATTTAATTGCGTTATAAATCATTCAATTTGCTTTTTTGTGATTATTTTAGATAAAGAATGTAATATACAGAAGGTCACTACAAGTGCATCCTGTTCAAATTATGTAGGTAAATAAGTTGAAATCACAAAAAGAATTCTAAATGGTTTCATTCTCAATATATTTGGGTTTTACGTGTCGGATTTTGATATTTATCAGTCGCTTCAGACTGGGAATAACATTAATTAACTACATGGAAATAAGTGATACTTAATCGTTAAATAAATTGATTTTAAATTATCATACATTATATTATTACCGTGTATAATTACGCAATGGCAAAATCACGACTTGACAACAATGGATATCTTTAGATAACGGTAACTTATGCAGAAAAAATATGAATGTAAAATTATTCAAATCATATTATTCTATCGTAAATCGCTAAGTAAACGAATCGATTGTTTAGTATTGAATAAGTACTTAAAACTGACTCATATCAAACTGCACTTATAAGTATTGCTTTTTATCAAGAAATCCATAAAATACTATTTCATGAACGATATTCAATCGCTAATGGTAGGAATATTTTCCTGTTCACAACAAACAAGAAATTCGAAGCTGTAGAGTCTACGAAGTTCATAATTATTATGCTGTCAAACAGAACTTAATTCTAACGCCTCTAATGAATCACATTTCGCGCGATCCGTTGATTATAATAATTTACCATGCGTTTACGATGCCAGGCGTACAATGTCTTCGCTTCTCATTAATTTACCAACGCATCATCAAATGCAAAACGCATTTGCGCTCGCGAATGCAATTTATCACTTCGTGGAGTGCGCCGCGATCAAATTGCATTCGTCGTATGGATTTTTATTACTTGGCACAAAGTGTAAGGTGAGCCAAGCGTTAATGAATACAATCTATTAAATTATTCATCAAATAGAAGAAGAAGAAAAAACATACGATTTGCAACGGAAGGAAGGTTTTCAATACCTTAATAAAATTATGTAATTACCCGACAAATATTATAATTGTTTAACCAATTGATTAGATCATTTTCGGAGGGGCTGCTCAATGCTCACTGCTCAACGACAAGGATTTTTGACACCCAAAAAACACAATTAACGCCAATTAACATTCATTATCCAATCGGAGAGGCACATTGCTTGTGGGATGTATTTATAAAACAAACATTTGTGCCGTGGATAACGCCCCCACTCTGGCAATCGGCGGGTCATTAGTAATTCGATTGAATACATACCACCGCGTCGGTCGCGGAGACCGTATGTATGCACGGCTGACGGTCGCTTTTATAAAATTATTGCGTGCGTTTCATGGCACTTCATTCAGTCGCGTCGGTGCAGTGAAAGTGTGAGCGTGCGCGCCGTGCGGCCGTGTGCGGTGTGTTTCATTCTGCTTGGCGCGTTTCGCACGTGCCACCCTCGCGTGCGCGCGACCCTTTTTCCACGCACACCTGCTTATCCTGCACACGCAACACAAGTGCGATATCAGTGTGCTGGTGGTGGTTCTCGCATTTTCGGCGAAGGGTGCAAAGGACGCACGGACGAACGGGGAACGGTCAGCCACGCGCACACAAGACGCTGGTCAATAATATGTGTCGGCGGCGGTGGTTGATGCGCTCCAGTGTTGTTATTGTACGCGTTACTGTCGGCCGCGACCACCATTGCGTATCGTGCGCATTGTATTAGTGCATCGCACATGTTGGTCGTCTGGAATTGTGCGTGCCTTTATTGTTATCATCCTCCGGATGATAATTCATCGTTCGCCGCCAGCGAATGCCACCGGCAAGGTGCTTCCATTCAATTCCATCCATGCGGTGCAAGTAAGCAAGAGTGCGCATTGCCCAAAAAAATTTAACGACCTGTAACATTATCTAAAACGAAATATTATTTTTATTTTATCAATTGAATACCTTCCGATTACATACCAATGTTTTATGCAGTTTTTTATTTCTGTTACAAGAACAACTTCTATTGAAATCGAAAACGTAGCGAATGGTTATTGAATTGAATCGACGGAGCGCGGACGGACGGACGGAGCCTTTGACTTTTGCGTAGCGTTGAATATTATGTCACTGAAAAGTTGTTTGGTAATTACTTAACGAATTCAAAATTTGCGCGCATGCTCCGATAGCTTAGCACATGCTCGCACAACCGAACACAATCAAAAAATGAAATGTGTTTTCACGTGCGATCTTTGCGCTATGTTTCTTTTCTCTAACCCGCCAATTTTGCGTAATCTAATTGCGCAATTAAAGCACGTAGCCTACCGGTTAATCTCACTTTTAATTAGAACTTCATATACACCACGACCACGACTACGTGTTGCCATAATAAGCATCAATTTAGCTTAATAAGCGACAAAAAACAGAGAATAGTTATTGTTTTTCACAAAGTTATCGCTTTCCGACTTTCGTTTACGCCGTGGGCGTCTTCTAGCACGTGCGTGTGTGCCGATAAGACAAACTTTGTTGCTGTTGTTGTTGTTTGCCGACGACCTTTAAACTTTACGAATTTGTTTGTTGGCGATCGTAATCGGGCGAGATGCGAAAACATCGTCAATCTCATTGCCTGCGACAGACAAGACCGGTGTTGTGTGGTATATAACGAGTCGTTTTAGTCACTTTTTTTTTATCGAGTTAACCGCGCGCAAACGCATCCGAAGGACGGTTAATTACAATCTCCGCGGCGCAAATTATTATTATTATAACGCGGTGCGGTCTTGCCCGCGAATCAAAGTAGTTAAAAAAACAACAACGAAGGAAACCCATCATCATCATCATCATCAGATTGCGTATGCACCCGTCCCATCTACGGCGGCTACCACGTCCTTCCATGCTCATCGTCTTTTGGTCGCGTGTTGCAGGTGTCAGTCGCGGCTAGGATGTGGTGGCGTGCGCTGCTGCTGGTGATCGTCTCCGCGTTCGTACTGGAAGCCGCCGACGGCGACACGCTGGCAGTGGGGCAGTCCATGGACCTGATGAGCCGCTACGGCTACCTGGGCATCACCATGAAGGTGGTCGGGCGCAACGAGTCGGACGCCGGCTGGATATTTCGCGAGCCGACCTACGATGTGTTTGCCAACCTGGAGCCGCTCACCGTTCATGGGCGGCGCGCCGCCAAGCGCAACATGTTCGACGGCGAGTTCCACATGGAGTTCTGCGACAATCTCGTCCAGTTGATGCAGGCGTACTTTCGCGAGTTTACGTTTGATGGGCTGGACAAGCCGTGGCTGGCGTTCACCAACGGCTGGAATTCGCCGGAAGTGATCGCGCGCAACATGGGCATCAATTCGTCGTTTGTGCACAAGGACTACTGCTACGTGCTGGTGCGGCTGTCGAGGTTCTGGGACACGGTGAAGCTGGCGCGCATCCCCAACAATGTCAATCTGTTGGAGTCGATGGTCTCCGAGATCAATAGCATCAACCTTGATAACGTGCCCAGTGTGCTGATGTTCACGAAGCGCGTCGGCACGCACTACATCAACTCGTTCGTCACCGGCAATTCGTTGTATCAGGTATGGGGTTTTGTGAACCTTCCTAATTGCAATCTAATTCCCCCTGCTCTTCGATTAGGTGTTTGTCTACCGGAAGCCCGTGTACGTGCGCATCCGGGAACGCCTGAAGACACGCGGCATTTCGAATCTTAGCCCTGTGGAGCTGTCGAACTTCTTCAGCCCATGGTACGCCGACCACATGGGGCAGATTAAGGTCGCCAGCGGTAACAAGACTGTGCAGAGCTGGGCGGCGCAGAAGCTCGCCGTGCACTACTACATCTTCACGTATCCGAGCCTGCTGAAGATCCACGGCGATCCGAAGCTGCTCGGCGAGCTGAATGAGATGCTGCAGAACGAGGCGCTGCTGCAGCTGGAGCTGAAGCGGCTGACGCCCGTCTTCAAGGACCCTGTTAAGCGCGAGTGGTTCAACGAGATACTCAGCAACTATCTCAACCTGCTCGAGGTGAACAGTTGAAGGTGGGCTGCGCGCCGCGCGCTGCCGTCGGGACTCATTTTAATGTCTATGTGTGTCAATTGCTACGTCAGTCACGTGATATCTTGCGTTTTGTGATAACAATGATTAAGGGTACTTAGGAGAGAGGGCGGCAGAAAAAGTAAACCAGTGAAACATGGATCGACATATCAAAAACGTGTAATCTGTGTGCAACCCCGCCACGTGTGAATGAGTGCGTGTGTTTATGCGTAATAATAGCAGCTAAAATTCGAATCGAGTTGTGCTACGTACTGTGCCGGAAACTGTCAAGCAATGAACGGACACTATACAATATTATTTATAATTTTATTCTTATACGCATACTGTGTTTTCTTTGAAAAATAATATTGGTCCACGCTCTAAGTACGCAAAAGTGTGATACCGAGCCGTTAATCGCAGGAATAAATGCAATGTTATTCGGAAGGCGCTGGGTGAGAGCAGAGTTATAAAAAGGGCAGTATATTATTAGTAATTATTCGATGGCGGTGTTACATCGTCGTCAATCGAACTTCTTAAAGAGGGACATCTGCACGCCAGCCTGGAGATCTCGATGCGCTCTCTTACCGTTCAGGACTAGTATTAGGGGCGTTTCGATGCGCAGCAGGCGAAATTTGAACTCCTACAAACCAACGCAAAGCGTAATCATTAACATTGCTTTTCCAATAAAGGTTTTCTGTAATTTCTTACATCGCCCATGTACTTAAAGTCGACGTCCGTGACGAAGGGCTCGGGTATGGCCACCGATTGCCCAATGATCACGCCCTTGCCCTCAGCCAAGTTGTATATCGTAGCAACAACACAAGTTCCTATTTTATCTACCAAACAAAACGTACTGTAAAAGAGAAAGAGCAGAGTGAATGTGCGATACATAGCATAAGCAAAAACACCGAAGTGTTTTTTTATCAAATGATTTATAGAAGGAAGCTTATTTTATAAATATTACGAATAAATATTTACTTTTATCTAAAACTGTCTAATTATCAGGTGTAACTTACAAAGGGACAGTATCTTCATTGCGCACGGTGCATACGACTTTGCCCAGGACGACCTTCTCGTCGTTGAGGCCGGCTTGCAGATCGTTAAACTGCACCTCTTTGAGGCTTATCGACTGACCAGCGAGCGACGTGTAGCTGCCACCGGCGTATGGACCCAGATATTTCGCATCGATGGTGCGAAGCAATTGCTGCAGTTTCTTTGCTTTCGTCTTGCCGGTCGTCGCCACCATTTCATTCATTTCTTTCAGGTAGCCTAAGAGCTGTCGTCGATTGCTCTTCGGCGGCTCCCAAGTGGGATCCAAGCTCACAGCCTTGTCGAACGATTGCAACGCCAGCAGGTATTCTTCTTCATATTTTTGCATCTTCAAAAAAGTTATTCCAAGGTCAGAATAAGTTGAAGAAGATAGAAATTAGATTGTGTCGTGTCGCCAGTGGCAAATACATACATTTACTTTCATCATATAAATTATATACATATGAAATTGTATGATGATGCAAGACTTTGAACTCTATTCATGATCAAGAGCATATACGATTTCGAAATGTCTTCAATTTGAAGATATTCCATGTTATTATTGACCTACGCGCCATACAATACTAGTAACCAACCGAAAAATTGCCACATTTACTTCACATATGCTTTAAGTTTATGAGGTAACGGTCATCACTTGCATCACCATCGTAATGCCAGGCTTCGGACGCATACGGATTGAGCAACAAGTGTAATTGGCGGTGTTTGATCAAAAGTATGATCTAGATTGCTTATTAGATTGATATAGAGAATTGATGATTAATAAAATTAGTAGATCAAGGTGGAGAAAGTTACGACATTTCATGCAATTTACATCATTCAACAAAAACCATTAAAATATGAAACAGAGAATACTTACAACACCCTTATTGTAATGCAAATCTGAAGTATGTTTTGTAATATCATCTTTTTCCTACAAAATAAAATCAAGAAATATTGCAAGAAACAGATGCAATCTGTGATAAACATACAGCTTGAGTATAAGCACTTAAACACTGCTTAAGAGTCTTTGGATTCTGGGAAATACCAAAGAAGGAAGACAAATATGCATTGCCAAGAACAGCCCATGAGCCACCATCATTGGTGTCTAGTTGCACAGCTTCCTTGGCATATTTTAAACCTAATTGTAGATTGTTCAATCGCTCATCAGTTGATTTTGAAGGTTGTAATCGCATCAAAATTGATAGGTATCTTAAAGAAATCTTATTTTTCTCCTACAAATAAACAATAATATAAATACTTGTAATAAAGCGTAACATGTAGACAGTTTACTTACAGATTTTAAAGCTTTGTCAAAGCAATGTGCTGCTTCTGTGAGATTATTCTTCTTACAAAAGCAATCTCCCAATTCATTCCAAGCACCCACTAATTTAGGATCTAATTTCACAGCCTTTGAGAGCAAGCTCTCTGCATCCTTAGAGTATGCAGGCACTATATTTAAAGCATAGCCTTTAAGGTAATAATACTTAGCACGATATTTCTTTTCACAGTCTAAAACAATATCAAATATTACTAAGTGCATACAATACCCATGCTGAACAATACCTTTGTGTTTTTCAAATATATTTAATGTAATCTGAAGCTGTTCATCAACATGTGCATTCCTGTTAATTGCCTCTTCAATATTGTGATGTTCGAAGTAATGATCTCTGAAGTTGTACAGTTTCTTAACGGCGTCCTACAATCAGTGTTTCATGATTCACGGCGCTTTCTAAAGATGTAAATCGGCGCGCTGCACTCACGTCCAGTATGGTGAATTCGGCGATCCATTCCTCCTCGGACTTTTCGTTCTCGTCGCTCATTTCGAAGCTGGACATTGCGATGCTCACGAATTAATGCGCGCGTATCGATTATTGTTTATTTATCATCGCTGATGTGCGATGCATCCGATAACAAACGCGCAATAAACAACCATAAACAATCGCGAGCCGACTGGTTAACAAGGTTATGCGTGCAGAAGGTGCAGAACACAAGCAACTCACAAGTGCGATTCGTGTTCGGCGTGTTGACCGCCCACGTATATTATTCAACATTTATCGACCATGCCAAATTTGGCTTCATTCATGTGGAACACGTAATTCCTCGCACGAACCGGATGAATAACCCACTAAATTACTTATTTAATTGGAAGCAAACGTCATTTAAAATGAATGTGGGAGGTGAACATCGTTATCATTTTGTAAATAATAAACAATTCATTTATTTAAAGTTATAATAACATGTAAGATATAGATATAAGAAAATAAAAAACTAATTTGTTTATTTTTATTATCAATATTACTATAGAAACAATAAATTAATTTAAACATTTGCAATTTGTGTAAAGGTGGTTGCCTATAGTGCCACCCTATTAGCATTAATTTATCAGTTATTAACGAAATTGCGAATTTATCGCAGTGTCAAACTGTGCAACGTTTGATTGGTCAATATTTTACTGTCGCGCAGTGTAGAATAGTGGACTAAAAAAAACTGCTCTAGGTGAGGCTCGAACTCACAACCCCGGCATGGCTCACGACTACTGTCTTATAAGTACCGTGCGCTAACCAATTGCGCCACTAGAGCCACAGTCGCCCGCGCGATTTCGTCCAGTTATAAAGAACAAGGTGTTTAAAATATTTTAAATTAATTGTTTTATTATCACAAATCGTTTAATCACAAACTTTTTTTAATTAAAATTAATTTATAAACATTAATCTAATGATTTTATAATAAAATATGTAAATTATACAAAATTTGTTGTTTTCTTCAAAAATTGAATTTGTTTTAAAACTTTAATAACGGTTTAATCTAACGGTTATTTAATATGAGAGGTTAAATTGAATCGAGAAATAAGAAATGAATAAGTCGCGTTATAACTTATACCGTAAATCCTTTGGGTAAATCTTGTTGAGGAGGGATGATCAGCGCAGCACAGCGCTCGCCGCTTGCGGGGGTGGAATGTTGTTGTGGCACTTACGTGGCTGCTCGCTGCGGCGCGGCCGCGGTCGATATGGAGACTGCGCGTGGCGCACCCCATCGCGCGTGATTATCGACACTGTATCAAAATGTATGCGATCGGGACGCCGACGTCGGCGACGCGACGTGAGCAGATGGCCAGCATCCGCAGTGCGCACACCTTTGCTGTGCCGGGGTGCGCGCCGAATACTTCAGCTTCAGACCCTTCAGACCGAAATCGGGCGCGGGCGAATTCGCGTGTCGCGGCGCAATCTCTCCGGCTGGCTGGCGCGGGGTCGAATCGGGTCGCGTTCGCAGCCAAGCCAACACAGCTCCACACATCCCTGCGTAGGGTGGCGCGCCACCACGCTGCGCACAAGTTCGAACTTGTTCCGACGCGTCGTAACCAATAGGTCGAAATCATCGGTCAGCCGCGCTGCGCGGCATGATGGCAAAGTGTACTATTACTATATAAATCGTGCGCGTGTGTAATCAATCTAAAAATACGCCAACGCCATGCTTTGCATGCGTGCATTGAGCGCGTAATTATCGGCGACTGGATTCGCGGTAGTGGCATCGAAAAATGAACGCAATACGCGTGAGAATGCTGGTGCTGATGGTCGCGTGCTACGTGCTCGCAGCGTGTCATGCTGCCGACACGGCGACCGCCGCCGGCGCCATCGAGAATCGCATATTGACCGGAAGGATAACGGGTAAATCGCCCGCCGCCGAATTGCCAGGTACCTACCATTCTCATGCAATACAGCGATTATTCTCTACTCTACCCACCCAGCGCGTTTTCGAGTGTTTTTGGTTCGGTTTGATT
>JARJDR010012525.1:0-15886 GCA_030264135.1 Myllaena sp. GC000078 | reverse complement strand
GTCGCAGTTAGTTATATAAAAAATGGAATGCAACAAAAAGAAAATTTTCTAATTAATTACTGAATTTATGTAAGCATTGAACAGAAACATATGTCAATTATGAAAGCGTGCATAGACCAATGGCATTATATCTACTATACGATCATTAAGCACAAAGTATGTTTGTTGTTTATTCAGTTTTGTATTTTCATACAATTTTTTTCTATAAAGAGTTGATAAAATTTAATTACTTGCAATGAATTTGATAGCGATCGGTCATTAACATGAAGTGCAGAAGACAATCGCATTCGCAATCAACAATAAATTACTAAATGCACTTGATCGATAAAAATGAAATGTGCATTAATTCGTCTTCTTCTTTTGTTCGGCGAACCGCTGCAGCTTATTCTCGGTCATGGTCATTGCAACATTCTTTTCTACTATTTTTTCTGCTTGCATTGATAGCAAATGCAATAACTTTTTGAAATCACGTATATAAATGTGACTGATGATTAATTACGGATTGTTACGATCGAATTAATGGTGACCGATGGTGTCAGTGCATTGGCGAAATGCATTTCACCGCTTTTTGTAATATCCATAATGTTTAATGACGATTTCCCTACTATCAATATTCGTTTTATTACGCGAATGGTACGAAAGTGATAAAGCACTTGGTTGATTAATTTTAATACGCATGTAAAATGTACTTAATACATAGGAAATGCAATTATCATTGTGATTGTTGTTGAAATATATCCCCAATTGATGTGTTGCAGTTACCCTTCGGGTAAAATCTATCAATTACTTTCATTGCCAACGGCGCGGCGGTAAAACAAGTTTTTACCTACCCGAAAATAATCAATTTATTATCATGCGAATGTAAATAGCACACATTTCCATAAGCATTCAAAAGTTTCATATTCATGCAAACATCTTTGCACGATGCCACTCTTAACATCACTCTTGAACGTTTTCAATACGATTGTTTGCCTCTTGCCGACTTCCAACTGTCCTACTAGTAAGTTTTCATTTCATTCATACCATCCAAAAAATTGATCTGCTATTTCTTATACATACTTATTGGTAATGTTGGTGCAATTCACGAAACCAGCACAAAACGTGACTTACTATCAATGGACACAAACGGGTCGCATACAATTGCCGGCCGACTACTCCACATTACGGTCGAATGCGTCGACCTACGCCATTGTGCACGGCTGGACCGAGAACTCATTCGTCGGCGCCTACGAGCTGATCGCCGCCAATTATCTCACGCTCGATCCGCGCGCCAACATCATCCTCGTCGATTACGGCTCCATGTCGAACGACTCCTACTTGGAAGCGCAACAAATTGTCGACATTGTCGGTGCGTACAATACACTCATCAACAATTTCAAATTCGAGCAATTTCTTGTTTCGATTTCCAGGCACTGCTTTTGGTAATAAAGCAGTGGACATGCTGCGCAAACAAGTGATTAGCATAAAACGCGTGCAAATGTTCGGCCATTCGCTGGGCACGCACGTCGCCGGTAAAGCAGCGCGAATTATACTCAACGAGCTCGACGCACGCATCGCACGCATCTCCGCCTCAGACCCGGCCGGCCCGCTTTTCCGCTTTCCGCTCGGCTTGGGAGCGCTTTCGGATCCGCTCACCAAGCAGGATGCGGACGTGCTGGACATTACGCACTCCAGCTACACGGCCGGCACGTGGGAGTCATTCGGTAGCATCGACACCTATGTCTCGTTTGTTAACGGCCACCAGCCAGCGTGTCTCAACGCCAATACTAGCTCAGTGGGACAAGTTGTAGATTTTGTGCTGTTTTGCGATCATCGTATGGCGCGCGCGTATTTCGCCGAGTCAATCTTGTCCTGCGGTTTCCGGCAGATGCGGATGCGAGACGCCATGATGGCCGCCATGATGCCCACAAGCGAGCAGAATGATACGATAATTTATGGCCAGCATATGCCGCTGAATGCTACCGGGATTTATGTGATGAGTGTTAATGGTAATCCGCCGTACGCAAAAGGCGAGAACAGCTTCCCGGATTGCTAAATTGTTAGTTGTTTACATAGCAATAAAGTATTTATCTCGCTCATATAAATGGTTGTAATACCTTGCTTCGTCAGGGATTATGTTTGTGCGTAAATTCGTGTTGCTTGGCACAAATATTTACGCAAGTATATTAGGGAGAAAAATACGAGATATTTTTTGCAATTTAATTGTAATGTTTAATAAAAAATGGATGTGTTCGCACCGATATTGTCGATTGTAGCGAGCACTCTGTGTTCGTTGAATATTGGCAGTAATTGTGCACTGCGTAAGTTACACGTAATCACTAATGATTTGTACATAGTACATTGTTCTCCTAGCCAACGTTATAACCCTTTATCAATGGACGTCCAACGGTCGAATCGAGCTGCCCGAAAACCAATTCAATACATTGCATCCGTTGTCTCACACCTATGCGATCATCCATGGATGGACCGAAAACTCTTTTGAGCCCCTCTACGAAAAAATGGCAAGGAATTACTTGACAAAAGATCCCAGCGCAAACATCATCATTGTTAGTTATGAACAAATTGCTTCTGCAGGATATTTAATGGCGCATGAAATGGTTGACACGGCTGGTAAGCAAATTAATACTCAAAAATCAACTCTTGTAAAAAGCACTGCAATTTTTAGGCAAATTGATTGCTGAAAGACTGGTCGACTATATAAATGCCGGTTATATGTCACCATATAACATGCATTTAATCGGTCATTCATTGGGCTCACACGTGGCGGGTAAAGTGGCACGTCTTGTGCGTGGTGCTGTTGGTATGTCCATCGCACGCATCTCGGCGCTGGACCCAGCCGGACCATTGTTTGACACCGGCGTCGCCGATGATAGTTTGAAGGCGGCGGACGCCGACTTTGTGGACGTTACGCACACGTCTGGAACCGCTGGTATTGCGACCCCTATTGGAACGGTTGATACGTACTTCGGGCTGATTGGATTGCATCAACCCGCGTGCAATTCGCCGCCGTATACTGTCCCTAGCGAGATAGCCGCGTACCTAGAGTTCTGCGACCATCACATGTCTGTCGAGTATTGGGTCGAGGCGATTCTGTCGTGCGGATTTAAGATGGTGAAGATTGGTGTTGACGGTTTGCTCGATGGCGAAACGATCCCGTATGGTGAGCATATTCCGCTAACCGCCAGTGGAGCTTATATTGTTTTGAACGTGAATGCAGCGTCGCCATACGCACAAGGTGATCCGACTTGTAATCCGATTTCGTAATTCGGGAAGTTAACGGTTAATCAGTACTCATCAGCATATAGAATCAAGTTGATGATTGCATTTTTTATCCTAAATATCGTCGCTGAATGCCTCACTTGCTAATGTGATGTGACATACACAAAAAGCTAAAATATCTCTCCGGACAGCTAAATTGTTAGTTGTTTGCAAAGTAATAAAGGTTTTTATCTCGCTCATGATGGTTGTAATCCCATGTTTCGTTTGGGATAATGAACGTGCGCAAGTTATTCGTCACGAATATTTACGCAATAGTATCATATTAGACTGCCATGAAATGATTCTTTATTACAGTCCTATTTATTACATCTTCTTACATTTAAGCACAAAATTATCCATTTTCATAACGTAAAACATATCAAATTTCTAAGTTTCCAATAAGTAAAATTTACTAAACCAGTACAAAATAAATCTTTTATAATAACTAGTAATGGCGCATAAATGGCGTGTACTGATGCAATGCAATTTTTTGTCAAGTCCCGCGTGACATTGTTGAGAGGCACTAATTGTAAGCTGTCACTCAAGACAATCGATAGAAGTTTGAGATTTTGCACAGTAATCAAATTTAGTTTGACAACGCCCAGAATTTTAAGTTAACAAACGCAAATAATTTATTGTATAATACGCGTCCGGCCACCAGTACAATTCTCAGCCGGACGGCGATAAAAATAATGTATAATTTGCCACAACCACTCCAAAAGTCCGAACAAATGCACGATAATTGCGGCCGATTTACTTCGCCTGCATGCGCATACTCATCAGCAAATCAAAGCGGCGATTCGAGCGAACGCCCTTAATAAGATCCCGACGCGAATCAACCGTCACGCTGGAGCCTTTGCTCAGCGTCGTAGTCGACTTGATGCATTTGGTCAAAATATCCGCTTTCTTCACCACTTGCTTCGGCGCCTCAACGACGACCGCGGCTGGGACCTTCTTGGCCAGCAAATTGTGTCGCGACAATGGGATCCTCGAGATGTGCTTTTCTCGCGGTGGTTGTACGAACGGACGCTTGCGCAGCGAGCGTGATGGTGTCATCGACGTAGCGGTGTCCGTGGTAGCGGGTGTCGCTTTCTGTGCAGTCTTCCCAGACGAACCCCATATAGGCCTCCCAGCAATACCATTCTTATTCATCGTTAATTTCGGAGGTGTGTTTTTTGCCAGCGGTACCGCTGGGGTTTTGTTCTCGCCCACCATTGCAAGTGGCTTAGCTGCAACGCTATCAAAAACCAGCTGCTTCTTGCTTATTCCACCGCCGTTCTGCGTACCGACGGGCACCTTCTGGCCGGAGAGCAGTGCTTTGGCACGTTCCGCCTTGCGCTGCATGTGCTTATCGATGCTCTCCATGCGCTCGTAGGACTTCTGGTGTATGGCCGCATAGTTGGGCATCTTCTTCACCTTGGTGTTTGACTTGACAATTGGCAGCTTCTTCTGCGAGTTCAATCGCGGTGACACCCTGTTTTTAAGCAGCTGAGGTGTGGTGCCTTCTTGTGGATTCATTCTCTGTGCACGCCGCATTAGCTTTGTGGCGGATGACAGCCCTGATTCTATAAAGCAACAAATTTGTAATTTCCTGATCATCTTTATATGCAATTTATTTACCTGTCAAAGATGTTTGTGATTCACTAATCTTGACTTTCGGCTTCTCATTGGTCAGTGTCACATTGAACTTCCTCTTGGGCACCTCCTTAGGTTTGTCAAAAGATCTCCTTGCAGGCTCTTCCACATGCACACTCTTCTTTCCTGCTTGCCTTTTCTTTGCGAGGAATGAATCCTTGTCAACCACATCAAATGTACTCCTTCGTGAGTACCTCTCATCTGCCTTCCCAGGCAAATCATCAATGTCAAATGTTTGATTCAGTATATTCACAGTGGATGTGGACGAATCCTGCAAGATTATCTCCTGAGCATGCTTTGCTTTTCTTGGGAAGGCAGCCGAAATTGGTGGAATGACATCAGTTTCATTGACACTCGGTTTCTTGCTCGTCCGGGAGCGAAGGTTTACAACGCGGACCTCGGGCGAGTCAAAGATCACCTTGATTTCGTCGGGAGTAGTATTCTTCGCCGTGAATTTGGTCTTTGGCGATAATTTCTTGAGCGCCACCACCGGAGTCTCTTCCATCGGCGGCGTGCTAGGTTTGTCCACGATGCGGCGGGTACCACGCACGATTTTGCGTCCCTCACCTGCGCCTACCTCCTTGGTCTTTCTTTTCTTCACGCGTTTGATTCTCCTAGGTGCCATCTCCGACGGAGTGGGCGGCAGATCGTCGGAGGGGTCCTCCACCTTATGTCTTCTCGTCGCGCGCTTCTTGCGCACGTTCGATGGGGACGCTTGCATCTCGAAAGGTGAGTTGTTCGGACTGGAGGTGTAACGCTCACCGGCTGGCAGCGTGTTCTTCGAGCGTCGCTTGGCCCCGCTGCGTTGCATCGCGGTGGATTTGATGAGCGATGTTCGGGAATTGGTAACGAGTAATTTTACAGGTTGCGGGCGTCTATGTAGCGCGAGTTGATTCGATCGGACTCACATAAATACGTTGGTGGGTTGGAAGTGAAAAACCGAACCGCCCGAGTGCGATGTGCAAATGCCTCTGTTTGCCTCTGTTATCGAAATTTTCAAAGTCTAACTGACGCTGTCGGGCAGTTGCCTACCTTATGCTCCCACTCACTTGTTTTGTTCCTTTTGTTCTCGCCAGCTGTTTTGTGCAGCATCGTATTAGTCATTTGTTTAATTGTTTCTCCGTTTATTTACGTGATTTACGTTAAAAACACTTAAGAAGAGAATATAATGGTGAAAGCTTGCTGTGCTCCAGGTTGTAAATATCAATACATGAAAGGCGATGGCTTGAAAATGCATTGGTTTGTGATTGGCATCTTATAAGCAGCCTTTGTGATAAAGCATCTTTTATTTTCTAGTTTGCCTTCTGATATGGAATTAAGAGAGAAGTGGTTGGCTGCAATGCATAAACCCGATTCCAATCCGCTTGCGTTGGGTGTAGTTTGTAGTCAGCATTTTCAAAAAAGTTGTTATCAATCCTATGCAGATGGTAAGATCAAACTCAAATCAGATGCAGTGCCAACAATCTTCTATGAATCAAAAAGCATTAGACCAGTACTAAAAGAAGCAGCACTTACTTTGCACATTGCAAATGAGGAGGAGTTTACCACACAGTTTGTAATTGAAGAAGTTGATGATGCTGTAGTGTGTAATCTGACTCGTCAGGAGGAAGTAGAGGTTCATCAGCAGCCTAAGAAAAGGAAACAACCTCATTTCCTTGGAGACTTTAGATATGAAGATCTTGAATGTCCTATTCAAAGGTATAAATTTTGGCTGATGGCACATAAAGTAAATGAGATACAGAAGATCAAATTGAAATATTATATGAGAAGGACAAGAATTTTAGAAGAACAAGTAAAGTCCTTGCAAGCCAAAGAAGTCGCAAAAGACCGAAAGAAACAAAAGAAACTAATTTTTACTGTATGAAACCAATTTCCATAAAAAAAGATTCAATTTTACATGTACTTTTCTGAGGACGGATCTGCCACCATGTGCGCAATCAAAATATAACCTCGAATTGTGAGATTAATTTTTTGGCAGACGTTCAGCAGTTTTTACGCATTTAGTTTTCAATTTTATGTTGAAATCGAAGTGTTATATAAGAAAATCTATCTATTGGCGGACGTGTGATTTTAAAGTGCGGTAACGATGGCTCAGGGAAAGATGAAAGTTAAGGCCAAAGTGCCTGATAATAAAAATAAGAAGCAGAAGGGCAAAGCAGCTACACAACGTGCAAGTGAGTCCGAATTTAGCTTAATTCTTAATAGGAATACCCATAAATTACTTACTAAATGCTTGAATTTTATCAATTTTACCATAAATTTTGTTTTGTATATCTTCTCTTTGAAGTATCATTTGTTTTCAAATGCTGATGGTTTTCTTTGCTAAATTTTAATGTCCTGGAAATGATTCTGTATTGCTTGTGATAAATTTTATGTTTTTACTTGAATTTGCAAAATGTTGCATTATTTCATTCAAATACGCATAGTTTAGTTGAATTCTGATGCAAATACAAAAGATTGTTGATCTCTATTCAGATAAACCAATTCAACCGAAAAAGCGCAAGTTTGAAGAGTCACATAAGCTGAAGCAAGCTATCACGAAGACCGTCAACAAATCAGTCGAGAAGGAAATGCGCGATCGTGCAATGTCCAACAAGCAAACCTTATCAAAAGCCCAAGAGGCGGTCGCTGCGCATCACCAAAAAGCAGGTTCTTCAAGTAAAACTAATGCCTAGTTATTACACAATTTGTCAGGTATATAAGTTGACCAGTTAAAAGAAAACGCTGACGAATTATGAAGTATTATTTCAAACATTTAAATATTTAATTTCAAATATAGTTTCATATGTGTAACAAATGATGTAATTCAAAATCTCCATAAAAGCTTCAATACAAGTTCGTTAAAATTAGAAATATACACAAAATGGTTGTATGTGTATGTTATCAGTTGTTGGTATGTCTCAAGTTCTCAATGGCACTCATTTTCTTTTTGCGATGGCCTTGTGATGATCGATTCCGATCAAGGGGACGCCGTCTGAAAGCAACAATTATTTGTCCATTACCCCATCCATAGGGTGATTGATTGGGTGTCTATGCGTAGAACTTACAATTAACAAATTTCCTGTTTTGTCGCGCTGAATACTTTCCGGTCGGCCGAGTTTCACGTCGATGATACCCTGTTTACCCACCATGTTGTGTTCGATACTAAAAACAAAAAAAAATACGATGTAATCTGTAATCTAGTTTTCTGATAAGTTTAAACTCACTTCTTTTCGGCGACAGTTACCATGCTTGGCTCCCGTCGAATGGCAACGATCTGCGTAACACACTCGATCAAATGTGGCACCTCCAAGATGATATCACCCTAAAATGAACTTATTTACTATCTCATATAAGTAGATAAATTCCGCGTTTAACGCACCTTTTCCTTTTTGATCAATTCCTCCGGTAGTTTAATCATCAACATCTTGTCGTTCTCGCTCGTCACGACAATCGACACATCCTTGATGTTGATCTTGTGCTTCTGGGTGATCGACGAGTTTTTAATCTCGACAATATACAGGAAGCTGGTGGTGATCGCCATCACACGCTCGCGTGGTTTATACCCATGTCGATCGTATTTCGTCGTCATTGTCGCATACCGACACTTTTCGCCCGCGATGGAGTTCACGAAACTCTTGTAAACCGGATGAATCTCCTCGCGGATGCGCTCGTCCTTAAAGAGATGCGGCAAGCTCGCCGCATAACTCTTCTTCTTGCCCTTGAACATTTTCTCAGCGAGCACCTTTTTGTCCAGCTGCTGCTTCATATCCGGTGTGAGTTGGTTACGGTAGACCCTTGCCAAATGCAGGTGATGGTAGCGCTTAAGAAGATTGGACGTTTCAATGCAATGCTGCGGACATGGTGGCCAATACTCAACGAGCACGCTCTTCGGCAGATTCTTGGCGAGGCGCACCAACCAATGCGCTTTCGCCATCATCACAAACGCCTTGTTCACATCCGTTTCAGCGCCATTGCGTGTGATGAATCCTTCCAAAAAGCGACGAATCTTGACGACAGCTTGCTTGCGACGCGCCGCACGACGCTGCGCCAGGAAACGGCGCGCCCACTTCTGCATCACAATCGCGCACGTGCGCATATGCAGGTAACGCTTGCGTTGAAGGTAGCCCTTCCAATGCGCTTGCAGATAAGAAGCCACATCGTGCTTCTTCGCCTGGAACGCGTCCTCCGTTTCAAACAGCGTCTTCGGATAACGCACAAAGAGCTTGGTTTTGCCCATTTTATACTCGTCGGGTTGGTAGCCCAGCTTGTTGATGAGCACCTGCACGCCGTCCTTGGCGTTGCCGCGGTAATGCGGCCACGTTTCGCGCGCCAGACATTTGTAGCGCTGCAGGAAGAGCTCATACTTCCGGCGGTAGGCGAAACCGGCACGTCGCACGCGCAGGTTCTCCATCAGACCCAAGTAGGTCACCTGATGGTCCACCAGATGCGTTTCGAACATGTTCGGACTTTTGTGCTCATTGGGTTTGATGCACCGGATATAGTTGGGCTCCTTGTCCATGAGGATCTTCATCAGGCGATTCAGCGAGTTTTTGAACTGCGTGATCGCCGTATCCGGTCGCTTCTTGCTCTGCTGCTCCTTCGCCGTGAACACGCTGTTGACGATCGCATTGTCGCACTTGATCATCGCGTCCTTCAGGTCGCGGAAGAGCAGATCGTTGTTCTTCTCGATAAACGTGCGGACGTTGTATGTTACCGTGCCGGCGTAGTGCTTCAGTTGGAACTCATCGCGCCGCATCTGCTTCTGCAGCCGGAGATCGGCTTTGGCGTGACTGGTGTAGTGCGGATGGTTTGATAGCTGCGCGTTCATCTTCGCCAGCAGCGTGGTGTCGGTGGCGTCGCCTGGCCGCAGGCACTCTTCGTCCATCAGCGCGATGATGCCCTTGTGCTTCTCCTCGACGAGGTCGCAGATCACCTTGTTGTCGAAGTACGCCACCGTCTGCCACTCGATGCCCTCGCGCTGGTACTCCTCCTGCTCGGACTTGAGCGTCAGCTCAATAAACAACTGCTGCAGCTTCTCGTTGCAAAAGTTGATGCACAGCTGCTCGAAGCTGTTTGTCTGGAAGATCTCAAAGCCGTAGATGTCGAGGATGCCCATCACCTTGTTGCGATGCATGCGCGTCGGCTGCAGCGAGGCGTTGATGCGCGTTACCAGCCAGGTGAAGAGCCGATCGTAGATGGCTTTAGCGAGTGCGTCACGCGCGTAGACGGCTGTTTCGCGGTTCAGCGGGCTGGTGACGACGTCGTTGCGCACCTCGCGCGTGCGATGTGTGAGCGCCTTTTGCAGCACGTCGGCGTCGCAGTGCAATAGCTTGGCGATGGACTGCAGACTATCGGTTTTGGCAATGGAAGCAATGCCCTCCGCCTCCACGAAGCCGACGTTGCCCAGGTGCAGCACACTGGCGATTATATTGAACATGTCGGTGGTCTCGTTGTCGGTGAATTCAATCACTGAAAGGGCTTTCACGACATCGCGATAGGCGGATGCATCGTCCATTGAATGCGTATTGGATTGAGTCTATATTAAAAGAAAACGTTATTACTATGATGTTCCTCCAAATCTTTTGAACGCATCATACGCCATGACTCAAGTAGTAATAATTCTCGGCGGAGCGCTTCAAATCCAGCTCCTCCAGGCGGCCCTCGTCGGCACCGGCGAGGAGCTGATAAAAGATGTGAAAGTTGCGCTCGCCGGCCACCTGATTGATGACACGCGATTTCTCCAGTAGGTAATTGAGAATGTTGCCACCGACGGGGTTTCCCTAAATTAATTATTGACACGAGTGTGTGCATTAATAAGCATGTTATGATAAGACAGGCAAAAATCAATCATACATATTTGTTGCAACGGTTAATCGGTTAATATTTCCAGTAATCTAATCTATTCGAACTCGTTTTTACTGACTACACTGGTATATGAATAATTTCTGTGTTGCATATGCGTTATTGAAAAGAAACAAAAGAATAATTGATGTATTGGTATATTTCTGGGCGATCCTTATATTTATTAGTTATTTCCACGAAGCGTGTGCTCGATGCACGTGTGTGGAATGTTTGCGACATATTTTTATTGTCATTTTTATATAGAATACAGAATTAACGTCGAAAGGAGGATACCGACATGTTTAACACCCAATGTTTGTGTTCGCATAAATAAAACGAAGTAAGAATGTCATAAATCGTCTGAGTTAAATTACATTTACATAAATAACTTATATTTATTGCTATATCTTTTGAAATCAATTGATAATAAAATAGAATATTTCCGTTTTTTGTTTGCAAAATTATAGATGAACGAATTTAATAATAACAATGATAATAAAATATCTTTAAATGGGAAAAGTTGCTTTTTCCCGATTGATACGGCTAAAAATCGTGACATTCAACACACAAAACGGATGAAGAAGTATATCAGCATATACGTGAAAGTGGAAGCACGGAAGCATGGAAAATAGATACATACTATGCGCACATAGATAATAAATTATGTATGGCGCAGCGTAAAAAAACCGGCGAAAACATAACGTAACGTAATCGAAATGCGGCGAAGGTTTGATATGTCACCAGACGTCGGTCGCTTTGTTTGGGTCACTGAAATTTTCCTAGATTCTTAATAAAATAGAATAATATCATCGGCGGTTTTGTGTTTTTGAGGTTTACGTGATTTCACACAATTCGGTTCGCGACATATGATAGTAATTTGAATGTATTTTACTTACCTCAAAATTGAACTCAATATCCATGTACTTTCCGAAACGGCTGGAATTGTCGTTGCGATTCGTGCGCGCATTGCCGAACGCCTCCAGCACCGGATTAGACTGCAGCAATTTGTTCTTGACGATTTCGACATTGCCACGCTTGTCGGTGACTTCGGCGATGTATTGCAAGATCTTCTTGGATGCCTCCGTTTTACCCGAACCGGATTCACCTATTCAATCAAAGCAAATATTATTGTAAAGACATATTAAGTCTAAGTAATTGTTATTCACTTACCGGAAATTAGGATACATTCGTCTTGGTTTTCTTGAAGCAGAGCGCGATAGGCACGGTCGGCTAATGCAAAGCTGCAATCACGCAATCATAATATTTTACATAATCCTATGAATGCCTTGAAATTTTAAAGGTATTATGTATTGTGATAATAGTTATCTTTTGTTCAATAGTCGAGTGCACAGCATGACAGCATACTTTTGTAATACGTTGTGAACGATAATACTCGTATTTTCAAGTGGTTTGAAATTATTTGCGCTTACATATGCGGCGAATTCTCAAAATAATGCTTATTTTGATACTCTCGCACATGATTCGTGGAGTAGATTTGCACATCTTTGTAGGGATTCACCGAAACTAACACTTGTCCAATATAGGTCTAAAAGCACGATGAAGAAGACGTTATTAACACGCGATAATATTTGGAATGGAAGTTACATACATAAATTAGATTTCCTTTAAATCTCTTGTCGAGATTCTCGACAAAGACCTCCTGATTCGTATAGTCCTCGAGAAGGACGGCATCCTGCACGCCCACCTTGTCGCGATCCTTGAGCGATCGTTCCATCTTCGTCGATTACAAGCGCACCTCTGCCTCGATTACTGGAAACAAGATTTAAACACTTGAATTAATTACGCGGCGCAAAACGAAATGTAATTTTATACAATTTATATAATAAATCAATTCAAATTACACGTCGGTTTTATCGATGCGACGGACGGCAACATAAAATGTGTAATTCAGATTGTCGGCCATGTAATTGCTCGTAAATACTTGGCGTTAATCATTACACATAGATTGCTTGAGTAAGCCGTAACCGTCGTATTAATTACGATTGCGGATTCGATTTTACGATGCACGGTTATCAATCTTACCTTTTGCTAAAGGTTTTCACTTTTACTTTGCTATGAGTTATATAATTGATTTGATTCCTTACATTTTAATCTTGGATTGCTGACTGGGTGACTAGGATGACAATTAGTTCCAAAGTGTGAATGAGGACTAACAATATTTCCACACAACACTACGCCTCATTCAGCGCACAGGTGTGTAGCTGGTGCCGCCGCCATCGCCCAATAAACTCGCACCCATTTCGCTGATACGTAGCCAGCGAATCTATCCTGGCGCATGATTATGAGTGAGAGTGTGTGTGGTTATCATTTCAATACTTGTTGATAAGCGAGTTTTATCTATATGTTGCTCTAGTACCAAGAAAATAATTATTTCTGTTCAACATGTAGGTATTGAATCAAGAGCGATTCGATTTGATAAGTAATCATTTTTAACCTTCTGTTGAATTTCTTTTTGATGCTCTTTTTACGAAAATATATTTCAACTTCTTGAAATATATTTGTTTGTTATCTAATGAGAGGTAAATTATATCGGAATTTCTCAATACACTTGAGATTCATTATGAAACTATGTATGTTGATATGATTTACTTTTTTTATCATAATCCGCAAATCTTAATTCTGTCTTATGTCACATGATTGATAGTGATGTGAGATTATGATTTTGGAACAGCTACGTTACTAATAAATTTTTTACTTAGTTAAATTTTATTAAAATGCAAGATAATAATTATTATATGCGGGAATATAGATGTCACTACGATGCAGTTTTTGAATATTTGTATATTTGTGTTATTAAACCATCGGACACATGCTTGCTGCGCTGAATATACAAAGTTTATCATCGCCTGTTGTGCTAATTATATCAACCATCTGCCGACGCTCTCAACATCTTACTTGCACCATGTGCTTGGCAAATAGTAATATTTACGCTTTCTTATCACTTTCGGAAACTAATCTGCACAAAATCAGCATTATGATCTCGGGAGTGAAATCTATTGTTTCTTCTTAGAAACGACTAACATAAATTGTTTCCAAATTTAGATTAAAACAGTAATTATGCTATGGTTTATGGTGATTAATATTGAATTAATCTCAGTTTTGAAAAGTATTCTTCTTTCGTTATGGCATCTTTATGAATGTTGATGCGTGGGAACATTCACAACCTTTCATACTTACCACGTATAACAATTCAACGTGCATAATGGCCGTTGCACGCGTTGTGACCTATCAAATTTAATGTTTCATTTACTATAATTAATTGATTATTGTCTGCACACTATGCATCATATTTTCGTAGGAATGGGATAAGAGGACTTGTTGAGGTCCCATGAATTTGTCCTAAATAACAAACTTACAATTTTTTAATGGTACATTTATAAATCAATACATATTTATGAAATATTTCGTGTAATTTTGTTTCTGTTGAGAATTTGCGAATTCACTCGTTCTCCTGTATCGCAGAAAGTCGTAAAAGTGATAATAAAAAGGCGATATGTCGGTTATGCATGTGGCATTAACAACCATGAACTTTATCGAATTAATGTCTTAATAAAATTACGTATTTGCAATTTAACTGTCATTGCATTGAAAATCATATGGCAATTCAAATACAAAAGTGTGTAAAAGTGAATTCTCTTTGTATTGTGCAAACTATCCATTATTCAAACTCATTGATTATTATATACTTAGTGAATCATGTATTATATCATGTTTTTTATTAGAATTTAATCACTGTCATAAAATTATTATGGAATTCAGTTAACTTTTACTAATACAGTCTTATAATTACTTCCGATTCGACGAAAAAGATAGGAAAAGTATTAAAATAAGTAATTTATTTTGCATAACTTATTTGGTTGGCAATTCAAGAAAGGATGAAAGCAACTTAGTATAACCGCAGTCTTTGTATGTGATGCGGTCCGTCTCAGCTTCTTTGTTTATTACGAGAAGTTTCGCAGACCGGTAGTAAAACCAAAATAGCACATAGGTACTGCTCACATAATCTGGAATCTACTTTGAGCAAACGTTGGTTGCTTAGCATAAGAACAAGTTTCCGGCCATTAAACTAAACTTCCCATATTTGGATCTACATCGAATGACATTTATAAATGATCATCAATAATTTTAAAATATTGCAGCACACTGTACACCGTCATTTATTTATATTTTGAGTATACAATTTATATTCATGATGACAAACGATAGCATACAAGTTCAAGATGACCGCAATGGTAACAAGAAGTGACTCACAACAACATCATTTACATATAATGCAAATATAGTCGTTGCAGAGACTGTATGCCGTGAGTTCATGGTTAATAATAAGATGTTAAATACATATTGCTCATGATGGTGGGTTTGTTGACACATTCGATCAGTCGCGCATTTAATGGAACCGATATTTCATTAATGCTATTCAGGTTTATTGACTTTTATGGTGGTCGTAATTTTATTTTTGTCATGTCTTACGTATTACATTAAAGAATTGCACTCGTGATTTCAAGTTTCATACACGTTAAATTGTATAGAATTTCATGTGAAAGTTTTGTTTAGCCTATCAAATGCTATCGGTGTTATCTGAGGGTCTACATCCGATTGTATCAAGTTATTCTTATCATTTTAGTCTACCTAAACATTTATTTGACAAATTGTACTCATATTCTCACATGTAAGCAGTAATTACCAACGGTATCAGTTACATCTTAATTACAGCATAGAAAAATGTTATCTTTAACAAAATCGCTCCGTGATTATTATTGGGATTACATATGGGATTACATATTTTCGCTAAATTTGAAATCTATTGATGTTATTTATTTTGTTTCAATATTTATTTGACATTCACTTTTATTTTTTTTCCATGCTTTATATAAGGTTGCTTCCTATAGATGCCACAAAATTTGTAATCGATTTTTGAGTGCCTTTTTCTCAACCGATTACATTCAAACTCTGCACACTTACTCATTTCCGATGACAACACATGAAAATTCAAAAAAATCAAAAAAATTCAAAAAAATTCAAAAAATTCAAGAAAATTCAAAAAAATTCAAAAAAATTTAAAAATGTATCAGTAATTTTTCCTTCTACAAAAGATAACAAAAAAGAATTTCTAGGCCCAATAGAATTCTGCTCGCATAAAGCATGGATT
>JARJDR010012520.1:0-26203 GCA_030264135.1 Myllaena sp. GC000078 | reverse complement strand
AGAGCGCGGGCACGGGCGTATATATCCCCGCAGTGAGAGTAACTTTTTTCTTCTCGCACGCCGAATATTCAGCGCGGCCGTAATATTGGTGGTAAAAAAGTTCATCATTGAGACCTCTCGACGACGACGACGACGACGACGACGTTTTCGGCAGTCTGCGCAGTAAAAAAAAACGCGAGCGCGAGCCGAACAGATGTACATTTTTATACGATACCAAGCGAGGGAAGAACTCTGCATGCGGGGGGAAGGCGTGAAGTCGGTAACACACATTATTCGGATTTAAGAGTGAATCAAACTCATAGCCTGCGGAGGGTGGATATGATAGCGTGTCATAAATATGTTTTACGGTCGATATTTCCGATACACTTTATCATCCCACCTCGTCGGGCCGCTGTGCTGAATGCTTTTTGATGATTATCGCAACGGACAATATGTTTTACTTTAATTGGCGCGTAAATGTTTGGCGCTCATCACTTTGGCCATTACTGCTTCTTGTGGTCATTATTAGGCCGTACAAAATCATGTGCGATCAAATGCGCACGTATTCCCGCCGGCCGGTAATGATCGCCTTAATTAAGTGCGCACTCTTGAGGCCCGAATTGCAAGCGCAGCCGGCCAATCAATTTGGCCGGGCGCAATGCACACGCATCGCTGTGTGTAGCGTTACGCTAACGAGGTTGTGAACCGCCCCGATATGATGATCATGATGGTGATGATCGCGTTTTCTCTTGTGTGCCGCTTGGCTGATAAATACACAGTCGATATGTTCATGATGGAGGGATTGGGTGTATGATAGTAATATGCGAGCAAGGCAACGGCAAAGAATTTTGCTATGCGTAGGATATGAATCGCGCAAGGCAACAACATCCTCTTGTTATTGATTTTGCGTATACGCAAAAGTGCGGATGCGTGGCAACCGTGATGCGTCTAGCTAGACCGATATTGAATCTCCCGCTCTCTATCTCCGGCAACAACTTTTAATCAATTCTATAAAGTTGCGACGCGATGCGGTGCGGTGGGACGCGCGCTCTTTCAATTGCGATTAATCGCGGTCAATTTGTTTCCCTGTTTATAAATAGACCGCAACGAATTGTTATTTGCTCCCGATGGGAACTGCAACGCATTGCAATCGCTGGGCGCTCTGTATGCGCGCATTATTGTTTTACATGCCGTAAACTTTGCCCTCGCCGAAATTGAAATACAAAACCTAGGCGCATACAAGTTGGCCGCGCATGAAAATTATGCAGTAAGTTGCGCGTAAAAATACGCCCGCCGTCTAAGTAAATTTGATATGTCGGATATGTTAGATGATGTTGTAGTTGGTCGTGCCATTAATTCCAAATTGCAAACTTCATCCAAGAATTTCGGCACATATCAAGTTGTAAACACTTTGACTGATAGTTTTGCACCGCCCACCCCATCGGGCGCCGGTAGTTAAGTTGTTCGCCTATAACTTTCACACTGATTGCTAATTTGCGTTTGTGCGCAATACATCAACAAGCAAGATACAAATTAATACGCGCTTTTGATAAACGCGCATTCGTCCGTATCGATGGCCCGCTTTTCTTTGCGGCCGATGATTGTGCACAATGGGGGGTAATTCGTGTCGAAATGTAATTCGTTTTTCGTCAAATGGACCCCGAAATATAATAAAACTAACCGTTTGCGGTGCGATTTATGTGCGCTGTATGCAGGCAAGCAGTGTTGCAGGTGCCGAGGCTCATTTTAACGCTCATTATCGCATCGCGTAAATTACGAGTGTGTAATCAATGCATGTAAGCACGCTTGTTGAGTAAAAAATGCGCGCAGCTCGAGAAACAAAAAGTCGCTTTCGTATATAGGTATAATTACCAACACGAACCTGATTATTGCGCACCCGCCATCCGTAATGGGTTGTAAATTGAAACAAATATATTACGTATGGTGTTTTTATTGTGTCTCATGCCAGCGCGCGATAAACGCGAAATTAGAAATGAAATATTAATTTCGTTCGCTTATTTGCATTTTGCCGCATTGGTTTATGATGTGAATGGAGGCGTGCGTTTTTTTTTCTATTCTTGTGCAGGCCACGCTGTAATCGCACTACAGCAATCTCGCGGGAGGGCGCACGCACGTGACGGTGGTTCGATACGTACACCGCAGAAGTGATATTATGTCAAAACAGCATTTTTCAAGATCTAATATTAATAGCAACAAGTATAATTGCAAAAGCGGACGTGCAGTCGATGAGCGACGAGAGCTTAAAGGAGCAGCGGCGCTGCGCACGCGATAGCGCAATTTGTTGTAATTTTTTTGCGGTGGTATGTGGTGCGCGTGTTGCAGGGGTGGATGGATGTTTTACGAGGCGCATTGTGTCTTGTGTGCTCGATTTGGCGCGCTTGTTTATAACGGAAACGTGCTTGCAGGCCCCGGCTGCTGTTGTCGCCACCAGATTATAATGCGCTGATAATCTGAGTAAATATACGGCTGAGAACTACATTAGAAGTGCGATACGCGCGACGTACTGCATTTTCATGCCACCAAGCCAGCGAATTAAAACAATTATTTATGAGTGAATAATGCCACGGCCCCGAAGCAAATGGCTATATTTTTTCACAAACAGCCATTAGCTTTATCAAAGTTGACGAATATGATTGCCACCTAACTAGGCGTGCTCAAGATTCTTTTTGCCCGAAAAAGCAGAGCGGATATTAGTTTCCGGACAATACGTTGTGTGTGTGTTGAACGCGAAAATTGAAGATAAACCTTTTTGTCCGCTAATTACCCACCAGGTTTTTGACGGCGCACAAAATAAAATCATTTCCAGTCACAAAACAGCAACTAAATACAAATAACGTTCGCTGTGCAAGAGCGTAAGAGCATGTGCGAGTGTATTGTATAACAAGGAATAATAGCTTCCTAATTAAAAAGTATGTTGCTTTCTTTGTTTCGTGTTTTAATTACCTGCGCAAAAGCAGTAGCAGCAACACGATAAAAGTCCAACTACCGATGTAGGCGACATGCATAATATATTAGCATAATGAACGAAATAATAATGCAAGGCGAGCGAGCGCACAAAAATACCGAAAAAAATGTCAACGAAATGTAATTATTTGAGTAAATCTTGCCTTGCGCGATGCGCGCGGCCTGCACTTTCAACTTATTATTGCCGCCGCGTGGCCGTCGCGAATTTATGGTCGTCGCTCGTTGATGTGTTAACTTCGTTCATACTTGCGCGCCGCGCACATATTTCATTCATGCTACATTTCTTTTCCTCGTTTTCATTACGTGCGCTACAGCAGTAGCAGCAGCAGCAGCAGCAACGAACAACTACATGGTCCCATGTTGCTTTTAACTCAACTTTGTAGTCATTTTTTTCCTTCCACTTGCCATACGTGCTTAGGCAATAACTACCAATCCACTATTTCTTCATCGTCCACCAGGCGGGGCTCTTCACTTAATTAGACGTTATAGATGTTATTTATCTTTCATTTCATTTAATTGACGCGCACATACTCGACGCCGAGGGGAAGCAAATCCATGCAGTTACATTTCGCTAGTGGTTGGGCGCTAGTAATTTGTTCAACAATAGCACAACGACGCAGCGCATAAAACTGGGCGAACTAATTACGAAACAGCCATTGCGTCGGGGGACAGGTTTGCCACACTGCGACATTGCGCGGGTGAGGAGGATTCCCTAACGGTTGTCAAGGTGGCAAGCGAAGCCCCACAACTAAGATTTCACACCGTTTGCATATGTAAATACATATGCGCTTGTATCGAAGGGGATTCAACTGCAAATTGAGATATAAACTCGCGCACGAGCGCAAAGTGAGACACCGACGAAGACGACAATTCCGCAAGGAACACGTAACAGGGGCGCGAACGACCGACGCGACGCGAAAAACGAGACGCCAAGCAACCAGAGGGAGCGGGGCGCGCACGTCTTGCGGTTTGGCGAATCACTGCTGCACCTGCGCACCCAAATTAAATATTTAATTAATGCAATTGCTTATCCTGATTGTAATCGAAAACTTTGATCGCATTACAGGAAAAATGCATCCACATGGGATATCGATTACCAAATATGCAATTATTTGATGCGGATTATAATTAGTTTTCAAGCATTATTACGCTGCCGTTGTACGAGCATAATTAACGTTTTAATTGCGTCCTATCCGCATTTACACCAAATTAATTTATAATAAATTTGTGATGCGTTACGACAGAGGAAGCGATTCTTTTCCACGCAAGAGACCAAATGATTGAAATCGCTGTAGTTTGGTAATGCTAATAGATTCAATACAAGGTGTGTGTGTACCTAAACATTCCAGTTGCATGCACCGTTCGTGATGAAGTTTCAATATTTGTTATTACACTAACAATTTGCTATTATTACGCGCGACGCGCTCTCGCGCGGCCCCTGCGGCCCTTGACTGTTGCGGCGATGAGCACACTGCATCGATAATGGAATTGAGTAGTATCCCGCACCTCTCTCAATGCGCGCACATGACAAACAGAGCATCGCGAGGGCGAAATGGTCCTCCCGGCCCATAATCCAGAGAGCAGCGCACCTCACCCGCCGCGCGCATTATTGCGGAATGTGCGAATCGCCTTTTGTGTTCCGATGCTGTTTGATTAATCTCTTCACCTCGCCCGCGCTTCCCTCCCCTGCCGCCATCCACAAATCCCGAGAAGCACTCCGATGTGGAGAGCACCGGCTCCAGATTTATCTCTAAGTACATCGCGCACAATGCGCACAAACCCAAATTGACCGACGATAAAATATGAAAACCAATATTAATCAAGTAACCGTGGGCTGCAAAGCAAGTGTGTATAGAGAAAATTAGAATAGCCGGACAGCGCGCGGGCGGGCGAATTTATGAGCACAGCATCGCATTGCACGTGTACACGTGTACACGTATGCACGAAGGGATGATGAATAGGGGTCGGCCTCCAACGGTTCGAATATGAGAAAGACTCGCTAATGAACCGTGCCGTGCGACACACGTGACATGGATTTACTATTCGCGAAGAATTTCGCAACATAATTCATTTGAAATGAGAGTGATTCCGTGTTAATAAAACGGACTATAATTGCAGCGATTTATTTTTCGGCAAATTTTGGCAGCGCCAACCCCCCTCACGCTGCGCTGTTGCTAAACAGGTTGAAACGGTGGGAAATTTTTAGTACGTGATGTGCGGTTGCTTTTGGGGGGATACCCTTCGTCCCGTTACTCACGTCGCGCACCCGCCACCCGCAACCGCTCCGTCTAACAAGTGCTGCTGCCTTCAGGTTGGCGCTCCGCCTTGGGGCGCGGGACGCATCAATTTCAAGTCTGGTAGTTACGCTCCGCGAAGCGAATCTGATGCATACACATTTAAACAAGCCGACAATGATAACACACTCGGAAGTGGCGCGCACCTTTTGTACGCCCACAACACACAACTTCGGACTTATTTTCCGTGTTTACGATCGACCAACCGAAATAACCATCAGTAGTGTGCGCCCCCGATGTTTAACCCTTTCTCGATGGCAAGCATTTGCTTGAGCATATACAGGAACCCTGGATTTTATTTATTGTCGCGCGCGCCCAACTCCGATCGAATACTTCGTTCACGACATTCGCGAATTTCGTGTTTCGCCGGCAAACAAGATCAAATACTTTCGAAATCCAATATTGTTGTAATCCGCCTACATATTTGCTGCAACTCGCGGTTGGAGGAGGTGGGCAACACGGGTGCTGCGGGCGTAACCATAGGTTACATAACCGGCGCAAATTCATTCGCGACGTATTAGTGCGTGTGCGCTGCTCCCGCACGCAAAAGCGGATGCTTTCGAGTACACGCTAAATATATTTTCGCCGTTCAAAGCAAAAAACTCTTCGGGCTGACTTGACTTCGTATTAAATATATATGTATATAGAGAAAGACAGTGATGGAGCAAGAGGTATACAAACGCGCCACTGCGCGTCATCGCTCCAGGGCGATTCTTTGATTACGCCCTCCACCACCGTCGTCGTCGTCGTCGTCGTCGTAGCTCTTGCCGTCACCCCGTATTTACTTCACTACTCATTAAATATTTTATATTGCGCCCAAGCGAAACCAGCGACGACGAAGACATTGGTTACACAGGCGGCGCAATTTTGCATTGGAATATAATTTCATATCTGTCAAATTTGTTTTCGCATGATTACACGGCTGTAATTCATTATTTCCCCAGTGCCGCAACTTGCTTAATACCGTCGGCGTACCAAAAAGTTGGTGGTTTGGACATGAGATTAGACGTCGTCGGTATGATTATCACCGTGACCTAAATTTATGCGAGATGAGAGAAAAAAACTCGCGCAAACAAATTCCATTTAAGTGCCTTCAAGCGCACTTGCATCTCTATGTGCACTCCAAGTGGGTGAAGCGAGTGTTCTTTACCCGACTTTCAAATAGTTGTTGACAGCTTGAAATATGTCGAGTTGAAAAGTTTGTTCAATGGGCATAAAGATATGAAACGATAGCGTACTTTTATTTGCACATGCATTTAATGAAATTAACTCTTCGCATGCTTAGGTTGGTTTCATCATGCGTGCAACGCACGAAGGGCTTTTTTTAAGCAACAACAAGTATAGTTGTTACAACGAATACGAGTAGAATTTGTTCGAACAGCTGCTGCCCGCGAAACAAATAATAAAGTTTTCTTCTCGCGCAACTTTTACGCCGATGCAAAAGTTCCACCAAGATGAAATTGTGCTTTTAAATAAAAATAATGATCCATTAATATTATTGCAGATTTCTCAAAATTCCCAACCTTTAATCAAGCCGGAGTTTTTTCAGTAAAATTCGTATTGGGAAACGGGGGGGACATTTTTCCCGGCCACAACAGAATTGCGTTGTTGCGAAGTGGTTGCAATCAATTTGCGTTTGTTGCGTGGCGCATTAACATTCCACGCCGGTCGTCGGTCGGTCGGTCGGTGGCTCGCAAATTTAAAATTGATGAAATCGGTGTTATTGCCGTCTCGGTAATACCGATTCCGGTGCGCCGCGTGAATACCTACCCGCGGTAAAAGCGCAATCCGGATGCGGATGTGGCGCGCACCTAATACGCCCGTCGTTAGTGTTTGCTAATGTCCTACCAAACGCAAATGTTCCCCACCTTCACCCCCAATCCCGATATTGATTCTGGACACAGTTTCTTTCTTGCATAGGCCACGTGCGCTTTATTTGCACCTGTGCCAAATACACAGCGTATCGTGAAGAAATAGTTGGCGATTGTTATCTCGGGCAAATCGCATGAGCATCGATCCGCCACGCACGCACCATCCCCGACAAAAAGTTACATAATTTAAATCTCTGTAATTGATTGCTCACAGGCGGCCGGCCGCTGCGGCGGGAAACGAAACGCCGAAAGCGGAACTAGTAAAGCGATTAACATGACAGCCGAACTACAGGAGAGCCATTTGCTCGCGCGCGCGCGCATGCTGACCACTTATCCCGATGCGCGCGTCCGGAAAGGGCTGAAAGATATAAATTCGGATGGACGCCGCGCAGGCCGTTTCGGCTGCTGCGCGTGATCGTAATAGGTGGGTGGGTTTGGGGAGAGGGCGCGCTGCAACTTTGCGGCGCCCGCTAATTACGCACGGGTTTTCAACTTTTCTTTACACACATACGCACTGACGAAAATAACTTTTTTTTGCCGGACAAATTTCGAGCGCATATCAATCACAAACTTCTAAATGAAGATGAACAACGCGTTCGCATATAATATTAAATGAAATTAGCGACATAATGCACGCGTTGAAATGCAGGCAGAAATAATTGCATCCGCGTTTGTTGTATAGCGATGCACCATTGAGCAATCATTCATTAATCAGAGGTCGTGAAAGTGGGGCTATTAATAATGCATAAACGCGTAATTGTTTATTAGCAAATTGAGCATAATTTCGCATGCAAGTAATTACACGTATTTTGCACACGGCGGCGCGCCGTACACAGGTCGCTAATTACGCACGTCATCGAATGTCAATGGTTGGGCATTACAATGCAGACGCATATAATACGTGATTTTGCCAGCATCAATCGATTGCATTTACATTGTTTGTGCGGTGAGGGATGAAAAATGATCTATCAGCGTGTCAACAAGTGCAACGGGCGGCAGAGGCGATGCTTGTAACCAATCGATTAAATTCAATCTTAATGAATCAATGTCTTGCTGTCGGCCGCATTCGTACGCGTTGTTGCAACCTTCGAACGTGAATTGCTCGATAAGTAATATAGGTACACTTAACTCGTGATAAATTGACGAAAAGAAAAACACCAAGGGCAAGCCGGTGAATTATTGCGACGCGCCAGCAATTAAGCAATTCGAAATTTCTTACTGTCAAACATGCAAGTGAGTAGTAAATCGTTGAAAATTGTGAAATTAAACGAGTTGGAAAGACCACTTTCTCTCTGTTTCTCTCTCGTGCGCAAAAACTCGTATAGGACATATTAAATAAACGCTTTTTGTATTGCTTTTATGTTATTATTTCCGTTCGAATCTTTTTTGCTGCTTCCCACCCACCATGCGCATCGCGGGATGCGATGCATTGTTCGAATTTTTTCGCTCGCATTATTTCTTTTCTGTGCGGTCCGGCGAGCAGTAGTAGAAAACCCGGCGAAGTAAAACGAACAATGTGGAGGAAGCCAAATCGCATTGAGTTCGTATATTAACGGTCGGGCATTGCGAAAAAGAACAAGCGAGGAGTCGTGTCTCGTGCGGTCGCTGTCCGCACCGCCGTCCGACGCCGCCGCCAGAGAAAATAGAAGAAGCGCAGCAGTGGTAGTAACCACCGCGCCGGCGGCCAGGATACGGAAAAGGAGATTGTGAAAAATGTGAATAACGTTCGTCTAGTTGCGGGCGTGCGCATTGAACACCGAAAATATGGGCGCCGTGTTTGCGGGTAAAATTAACAATGGGACAACCGAGCGAGATGTGCGCGACGTGTGTAATCGTACGTACCATTTATTTGCGCACGCCTGTGACAATATTCTACCACACCTGTAAAGTTTTCTATGCGCAGATTGTATAAAAAAAACGGGACGCGCGCATTGAATCGGATGCGATTATATGACGCGCAAGAAGAGGTATCAATTAAAATTATCAATCAATCAAGCGTCATAATTCGGGGGGGCGGTGCGCTAAGCGGCGAGCAAATTGTGAACGTCACCACGCCGGGAATTGGGGGAGGTGGAAGGGGACACAGGGGGTTGGCAATATAATGTTATGGCAACCTTGCGTGCCTTTTTTAATTAAACCCCAGGCAGGACACATTTCGCAGCATCGGCATTTACCCATGAAATTGCTTTTAAATTTAACATGCGCTCATTTCGGACGAAAGCCACATACTCCAATGCTTGTGCCGCCATCCCCCGCACGCCACCGATACACAACAACGTCGTATTGAAAATGAGCCTTCAAGCCGCGCACGCATAATGAATACATAATTTCGATCGTACGGTAATTTTCGAGATGATATCTGAACAAAATCCGCAGCAAACGGGTTAATTTTCGAAACTGGGTTAATCGACGCGAGCCATGTACCTACTGTACCTATGCGGTTGAGTGGAATCAGTGAATTTACATAAATCAATCATTTTTTTGCGCGTGCGAAGGAGTCAAGTCCATACGATAAAAAAATACAAGCATTCCCCCTACAAGCAAAGCGAATTGCATCACATCGCAGCATTTTATCTATTTTGATCAATTTCTGAAGGGGGGCGTTTTTTATGTTTGCGCACGACGATGAGGCGAAGCCCTCCTTTCGTCGCGATAGGTTTTTATATGCCCTTTTGATTTCTTGCGTTTCACTCAAGATGCGGCGTGCGTTTTAGTTTCAGCGTGCGACCACCCTCGCGTGCGCCCCACCCGGATGACATGATTTGTCCTGTTTCATTTCGCCCTAAGATGCTGTACGAGTAGAAGTCGTAGCGCACGAATGCACGTTTTGATGGCATCATCAAGAACATACGTGTTCACTTTTTACACACTGCGCGTGCTGTTTATTTTCCCTCAGTGGTATGTTATCGACGACGACGACGTCGACGTCGACGTCGAAGTCTTTATCATTCATTCATTTGGTTTGCTACACATTTGAGTAATATCATAATCCAATGCAAAGTTGATTCTTTATACGCTGAAAATGTCTTTGTGATTTGAATACACTCGCAATGTGAATGGCAAAGTCCTTTATGGAACCGATTTGCCTAGTTGATTTCATGTTAACTAATCATTTCCCAACTGGTACCGTTTCCCATGTATTGTTTATGAACCAAACGACGGAGACAAAATCGATTCACCGCTGTGTAACCTCGTCGAAATTACAAAACCGATTGTACCAGAATGCTCAAAACAAACCAATTTCGAATGCGACTAATTTCAGTGCCATATGATTAAAATAAATAAATCCACCCTGCGACTAGACTGACTAGTTTCCTAGCAAAATGCCATGCACCTAGGCATTTGTATGAAAAGTTATTTGATGTATTTCTATTCGTATTACTGTAAGTAGATAACAGGAAGGGATTCGAATTGAGCAACTGGTGTACAAGTATCGTGGCATGTGTACGAAAATATGCGGAATAAAAATTACATTTTTGACAAGCATTCCGCCCGATTCCATCCGCTCTCGTGCGCGCCGCGTCGCGCCGTCCGTCCGTCCGCATGAATTTCCTTCGTGGGCGGAGAGAGCAATACGATTTTACGAGAGTACGACGCCGAATGATTTACATGAAAATTGCATGTTTATTGACTACGCCATCGCCGCGCGGAAGCATCCGCATATGAAGTGACTGTATTTTTAGCAGCGCGAAATAAAATGTTTCGAATGCGCCGCACAAGAGATGCGTCAAAAGGAAGGGGGAAGAGATTTCCGCATCCGATTGCAATGTGGCGCGATTCAAAAGGACTTCCCCGTGCTCATCGCACATCGAATCTTTACAAATGCGCCGCCAAAATGTCCACGTCCAGAACTGATTGGTTCGGGAGTGCTCTGGCTACTCAAATAATTGCCATCCCATGCAACTAACCGCATACAAAATAACTTATGTGTTAATCAGCTGTAAACATTTCAATTCGGATTAGAGAAATTATTGATTTACAATTGATAAATTCGGGTTTTTGTTTTTACATCGTTGAACCTGTGTTTCGGGCAAAGCACAAATTAAATTTCGCCATGCGCGCGTGCCACGGCGAGTACATAATATTCGCGAAGGAAACGAAATGCTTTTTCGGGTGCTGCTCAGATGAAGATGCGTCACGCGAATGCGTGTACGATTTCCCGCATCATTTCAGCCGCGAATAAGCCGACGACACACGCGCGCGCGCGCCGCGTATTAATCGGTGATCCCCAATTTTGCCTACGCCCGTTAACCTCGTACGTGTACACATACACTCGGTGCACATCTATTTATCAATCAAATCAATGTCAGTTACACTCCACCGGTTTTCCCCCGCCCGTATATCTCCATCCCGCTTTTCTTCGCGGCGCGCACGACCCAACTCACCGCCGCACGGCGCCGGCGCCTCCGCCACATCCACAATTTACAGCGCACGTCGCCTGCGTCGTCCGCCTCACTGAATTCTCTAAGAGTGTTCATTATTCTTTTTTTTTTCTTCTTCTTCTTGTTGCGTCGATGGGCCAAAACAGACATTTCTCACTTCAATTACGCCCTCCCCCGAAAACGGCTGCGAAGTGCTCCTAATTGGAGCATTTTATAGGCAGGTGTTTGCAATGATATGCAGAAAGCCATCCGCGAATCACTTTCAATCAATCTGTGCGCAAAAAAAAACAAGAAAGAGGAAATGTCTGGTTACCTGGTGGAATTATATTAAAACTCTGTGTCATATAATGCAATCACGGTGCTGCGCCTAGAAACTATGTCAAGCAGAATGAAATCAACCCCAACCAAATGAGCGGCCTTTGATCTACGGCGCAGAATTAAAAGCATATATTGCATTACTTATTATAAAACTATTTTATCCAACAAGTGGAGTTGTTGAATTTTTCCATGCATGCGAAAGCAATATGTCCGCGGGGGTAGTAAATGTCTCGCTGCCATCATCATTGTGCCTCAGCGCAAAGTCACCCGATCCTTCACAACCGCCACCCGTTTGCATTGCACTAATAACAAAGACCGATGGAGAAGCATAACGGATGATTCTATAACGTTATTGATGTAGTCGCGGCCCGGGTAAGGGATCCGGCGCAAGAACAATCAGAGCGGGCAATAACTCGGGTGTCATTTGGAATACGTCTGAGGTCGTCCGTACGCCGCGCCGCGCCGCGCCGCGCCGCGCCGGGGCGGGCGGTAGGCGAAGGGGCGGCTGAGTCTCTCTAACAAGGCACCGCTCGAAGGCTCTCGTACAGTGAGTTGAGAGAGACTGTGTGCGTTAGCAAGGTCAGAATGAGAAATAACAACAGAACCGAAATTGATGAACTAAGAGGAATAATATCAGTCGCCGGTAACCTGAGCGGCAGTGCCGGAGAAATGGTACATCCCACGCGCGCGCCAAACCACCCGCCGCCACCCGCCGCCACCGCCTGCGAGCATATAAATTATTTAAATCTACGGCTGCTAGAAATGACAACAGCGAGCGAAACACACACGCGCGCTAAGGGTTGAACCAGAGTGAGCACCCAAACGTAAACGGTGTGCTTTTGATATATAGGTATGGCGGTTGAAGAGGAAGAGGGAAAAGCGGAAAGGGTTCCGTCGAATGGAAATTGCAAAACAATCCAATAAGGACGGCGACGGCGACGGCCAGAGGATAATACTGACGGCCCCACCCCCTCCGCCCGCACTGGGCGAGAGATAAGCAGCATATGACGCGCACGCAGAAGAAGACGAAGAAGATCAAATCCACCTTCGTTATCTTCGCCTCTAATATAATGTAACACATACTATCCGCTTTCTGTTAATTATTTATTTATTACGCAGATTAGGGACGAACGGAGGGACGGACGGACGGACGGCGGCATCCGGCACGAACGAATCATAAATTGATCTATTTGCGATCCGTTATGCGGGAGAGCGCACACACCCTTTCGAACGATATGAAATTCGGTCATTTATAGGATGGCAAACGATCATGTGATGTCGATCCAACAAACCGCAGATTTTATCCCGAAAACCCTTGGCTGCTACTGGGCGCGCGAAATTTTACGCGTAATCGACACCATTACACCGTGCGCCCTCCTCATGTGCAGCATTTTGTTTGCACGCAACAATATAATTACAAAGCATCAGCGGGGGAGCGCACGGCGGGAGAGAATAAATGATTCAAGTTTAGTGAGAACATCCGTGTAAGGACGAGCACGCGCCGTCCCCGAAAGTCTCGAGGCAACTTGCGAGCCGGGCATGTATACAATTGACCAGCAAACTAATTAAAATGCCATAAAGGCAGCCCGCACGAGACGCTCTGCCCGAAATCTCGCGATGCGTGTAACTATATCTTCGGTAGTTGGGGTTTTCCATCCGGTTATGGTTTTGGCGCGTATGCGATTTCAGCCGCGCAAGTAAAAGTTATTCACGATGATAACATCCGTCATGCGGCCGACGCCGACGGGCCGGAGTAAAAAGTCGGGATTTCAGCGTAATATGAATGGAGGGCGAGTGCCCAACCGGTTTCAAATAGATTGGCAAAATGGATAATAGGAATTTGCTCATTAAGCTTTTCCAAGCCATCAATTTGACGAACGAACGCGTGGACGGGACGAATGCATAACCGAGCCGCACCGCAGATGAATGCGAGTACATCGCACGCGTATACAAAAGCATCGTGCGATATCCGCGAGCATTAAACGCGCATTTATATTCCCGAGCACGTCAGCACTAAAATCCTTGCGTCCTGTGTCCCTGTGTGCCCGCCTGATGGATTTCAAAATATTCCGGCCGCACACTTACGGTTGACCGTTGGCTGCAATCAAAACATGCAATTAATACGCACATCATTTAGTGCTAAATCGAATTTGACTGGCGATGGCGATGATGATGATGATACTGTGCAGTGAATTTATTCGTCTCGACGGTATCGTTCGCACCCGTCGAGGGTGTAATATATTGCGCCAATGTCGTATTGATGAAATATTCGGACGTATTCGTAGATATATTGGTTCCAAACAAATAAGACGTGTCAAAGATGAAATTTCAATTTTGCGCCTCAATTTCTCCAGCAAGCCGTTTTCTTCCGCATTTTTATTATGCAGTCATATTGATCGTTATCGACCACCCCACCATCACCCTCGTCGACGGTTTTGTAATAAATGCCAATTAATTATTGACGGAATACGAAAATTCCGTCGCTCATTAATCATCTTGAAAAGTCCGAGAGCCCGCGCAATCCTATTTATTATGATGCGTCCATCCCCCATTAAAAACGCGTCCTTTGTTGCATCAATATGCATAATTTAACGATGATGACGACGCTGACGCTGACGCTGACGATGATATTGTAAAAAACAGGCCCGCGCCATTCACCTTCATTTCCGTCACTTCAGCTTAACGGCGCTCGAATGGTGATTAATAGTTGATTGCGCGTCATTGATTCACTTCCCTTCCGTCTGGCGTCCGGTAAACATGTCGATTCAATAATGCGGTCATCTAATATTTTTAATTCCGCCGACGCGATGGCATGCTATTACCGGCTACTGCCGTCGCGACGGACGCCGACCGACCAACGCGACGTCTTCTTAGTTTTCAATTCGAAAATCAATAACGCGTGCAATGCGATATTACAAACAGGACAATGCCCCACACGGGGGCCTCCGGTCGGTCGAGCACCCCTTTCCGTACTATATCATCAACGGCGCGCTCGGAGACACACTCGAGAAGAATTTTACCACTCGCCTGCCTCGACGTTATCAATTCGAACGGATGCGAGCGCCATGCGCGACAAAAGCGAAACTGGACGGCGACATGCGGCGCGGAATCGTAAAGTCATTCGAACACGCCGTGCAGAATTGATATCGGTTTGCGCTACTACCTTCTCGATAATGCTACTATATTTGCAATAAATATTAAATTGAGCAGCGCGCACCCGGCAAATTCAATTCGGGACGAATTGTAAAATTTACATATGTCTCCGCTGTGCGCCTTATACAAGTTTAACATTGTTGATGTGTTGCGTTGCACACACTTAGGTTGGTGATGATTTCTACGAAAAATGCTGTTTCTAAAGTGAACAAGAACAACAATTTTCGTATATGCAGCACCTCCTGTTCAATTGCATTCAACATTATAGGATTAGTGCAAATATTGAATATAAACCAATGTAAATGTGTTACGTTTTATATTTTTTAATTTTTTTTTTTTGATTGATGTTGCCAGCCAACAAAACGAATCGGTTATTGTTTGTCGTGTTATTGTTTCATGCACGTACTTTGCGCATTGTCGACGGACGCAATTCGCATAGCAAACCTAATTTCGCTCTAATTTCAATCCAAATCGACCGCCGCGCCGCTAAAACGCGAAGCATATAGATTTTCGGATTCGGTTCACGCCGATCGATGCGATTGCGATGATATATGGCCACACGCCCCCCTCGGACGTCGCAGCCCCCCCGGTCGCATCACATGAAATTGTTTTACGTGCGTGGTGCGTGCGTTGCGTACGTACCCCGGGCTCGCGCCGGGGGGGTGTCGCACAAAAAAGAGGGCATCGGGGCAAATTGTAATTTGCGCTTAAGCCCCACAGCGAAGGCTTAACGTTTATGCGTTTGCAATTGTATTCCAATTACTATTGCGCGCCTCTTTGGTCTTTTCATTAGTGCGGACAAAAAACATGCAAAATTGTTTAATATCCTGCTCGGCCAGCATGGAAATCGATTCCAAATGGGTTTTTTTTGTGGTAACCGTTAGTTTTTAGTGACTTTGATGTTTCTATAAGGTATATTCATTACTGTTTTCTAGCTTCGAAATACAAACAGACTTTTGTTCAAACCTGCCGGAAAATTCTATTGCAACACGTACAATGTACAACGTACATGTACAATGCGCAAATATTGCGCATTAATTGTGTAACTTTGCCGTGAGCAACGTTTCGGCAAAACGCGGTTTCATATTTACGCGCGTGATATAAATAATACGTCATTGATGCGAGAAGAAGGTGGAGACCACCCCTAAACGCGATCGGATTGCTACACTTCCAGCGAAAAGCCTTTCGCCGCGCACATTTCGCCGCCTATTCAAAAACGAATTTATATCGCGAGACACGCGCGCGAATATGCGTAAACCAAACATTGTATGTAAGTTTATACGTGCGCTTTTTTGTGCGGCACGTTTTGGTTTCGCTTTTCTTTTGCATCATATTTTTTTTTCTCTCCCTCGATGCCGATCTGCACTCTCCCGAATACAGTATGCTCTATTCGTTAGAAGCACCTGTACGCATGCAAAACGGTTCGTTTTTTTTCGCAAAGTAAGTTTATACTCGTACTTCCATCCAGCTCAATTTTTTGCGCGATAGCTTTAACCATGGCCTCGAAGTTTTTCTCCTATGCGGTAAGCTGATCAACTCAAAGTATACATGGTTGACTTTTTAATTTTGTCAAAAAAACTCACGTGATCTCATTAAATGTGCAGTTAACTGTGGCTGTCGGTGACGGGGGATAAATAATTCGATGCTCTGCATAGTTCATGCGCGCAAAAACCAACTTTGCATTTAGGTCGAACTGAATATTGCAAATCGTACGCACCGGACGGAATCGATTCAAATCGCGCGCATAAATAAAAAAACACGATATATTTGCGACGTGATTAAGAGAAGAAGAGAGTCGTGAAAGCCGGAAGCGATCGGCGGCGTAATTGCTTGCCCGGCATATTACGTGCGACGGAGGACACATTTTAATTCCGACACGTTCGCCTTCCTCTCCCCACCGTACGTATTTTAAGTAATCTAGCGCGCGCATTTTTTGCTAATTCGATATGTCTAACGTCTTCTTATCCACTTACGTTTGAGGACGTCCTTTCCCGCCCACCGCCACGAATTCCGCTTGGCCGTTCGTAATTCCACTTTCGGCCGGCCCGGCGCGCGGCCTTTCTTCCCCCATCGAGCATGGCTTTCGTCTCGCGTAACGAAATGAGACAAAACGAACAAAGAGTAAATTAACGAAAATTCTTTATTGTTTTTGTGCGAGTGGCGGGCGGCGTTCGGCGCGCGGTGGTGGTGGTGGTGGTGGCTGGTCGCGCTTCATTTGTTATCCGCAGTTACTCCCCCGACCCGCGCTGGCATTTGTCATTATCTGTACGTCTGTCGCTTCCGCTTTTTTGCGCATTCTTTTTGCGCCGGCGGCAGCTTCTTCGCATTCCTTCATTTCTCACCCGCGCCGACCGCGGCTCAGGAAGTTTTTCAAGCGTTTCCACTTATTGGGTTTCGTTTTGCGGGGGCGGCCGAGGTTCGTTCGTTCGCTCGGCGGCGAAGGGGCGGGCGGGAGAGATGGGGGAGGCGATTGGAGCGGCCCGTTAATTATCGTTGTGCGCAGGTATACGCGTCAATATCACCCCCCCGACAAATATTTGATGTGTTTATAACCGCGTGTGCGATGGAAATTTCGGATGTTCGCTCTAACCTTTGCTAATCAGCGCGATCGTATTAATTACTCGCGCAAATTGCAACCGCAAAATCAACAGTTGCATAATTGCGATTTAATTTTGACATGATTTCCGACATTTTTCCCGCCGGCGCAGAGATTTCGGATACATAGAAGCGCGTTATCAGGCTAAACTTATTTACCCGTCAGCGGGGGTAATTTGTTTGTATTCGAATTACAAATTAGTATTTATTATGCCATGGGCAAACATGGGCAACGCTTGTGTCCACCCGACAATAAGGGTGGGGAAATTGTCGGACGTTGATTATATAATGAATAAAGAAGGATTCCCTGACGTCGACCTTTTCGCGACAGAAGCGCCCGCAGCACGCAACCGAATAGCAACGGCTGTGGCGGCAGCGAGGCGCCGGCGGTGGCAATGGTGGTGTGTTTGCGTGACGACCGCCAACGTATTCGTATTAAACCGTCATAATGTCTAACCGCTCTCATCTCTTCTCTGCTGTGGCTGAATCTAATATTATTAACATTATATACATGTCCTAATCTAATACTTTAGACGACGAGGTCTTACTCACCACCCACCCCCCGGGCGTCGGCGTCGGCGTCGGCGCTGATGTATTATAGGTGCAATGTTGACATGAATGGATGAATGAAAATGTTTCGCTGGCCGACACGATGTCCTCGCATAGCCAGCGTGTAAACTGTGCACTAATTGTTGGGCGCCACACCATCCCCATCAGCCAGCAGCATCTCGGCGACGATAATAATGAAATATGATGATGGCGCGCCAGCACAGTTTCTAAATGCGCGCACAATCCATTTTCTATTCATCGCGTACAACATACTTCAACTTTTCGCGTTTGCCTTGCCACCTTGCACATATGTGTTACCGCATAAATGCATTACACGCGCATTGTTCAACGCGTTGCATTAGTTTTGTTTAATTGAGGTGAAATTATACATATGTACATACCAACGAACCTTCTGCAAAATTGTGCGCGACAAGCTTGCAACTGTTATTACTGATTGCTGGATTATTGCGGTTAGCCGTGGGAACGGAGGGATAATTTGCATTTGGAATTTTCCAACCGCCGCGCCGTCCATACGGTTCGAAAACAAATAGAGTGGCTATGGGGTAGGCAGCAAAAGATTTTAAGTGCGAGAAGCGCACAAAGGCGGTGCGGACACAAAGACGAATTTAAAAATAATATATAAATATGCATGCGATTTGCTTCGGTTCATTCGTTTACTTAAATGCCGTCCAGCCGGCCGCGGTCGCGATTGTTCTTCGCGTTGCGCGCGGCGGGGGAGGTGATGCCGGCGCGACTCATTTGAATACAACACGCACAGTGTTTGCCATCCTTCCCGTAATGAAAATCTAAATTTTAAAACTAAGCCCAAACTTGGAACCATGTCGAGTATAATAATAATATCTTGGCAAAATGTTTTCTTGGAGGCAGCCAAGTGTACCCCAATACATTTATCAACATTTTTGCCTTGCCATCGAATAATTAATTTCTGCGATTATGTTGTGAACAATAATATATAATTAAGGAGCTGGTTGCGCGAAATGCAAGGCGATGTCAAAGGGCTTGACAACGACGGCAGCTGCCGGTTGTGTGATTGAAAAGAACAGCAATAAGGCGTGACAACACCTCGCCGATTATGATCCGACGCGCCTGGTGCTTCATTTATCATCAAAATCCCCGTCTGGCACGCCTCCGCGTATAAGTACATGGATGTATAATTAAATCAGATATCTACGAGCTGTCATTCAATATTACAACTGCCGTAAATCTCCTATCTTCGTTCGTTCTTTGGACGGCAAACACAAAGGCATTTAAATAGACATCGAATTGAAAACGGCGTCAGCGGAAATCCAAATCCTAAGATAATATACGGTCCGCCCGCAATGTACATACCTACCTACCAACGCGGCGCATAAAAGGTAAAAACACGTTCAAATTGAAAAGAAGGAAGCGCTCAGCAGGAGCAGAAAAAATCAAACTCAAACATAAATCCAACAAATCCGATCCTATACGTCAGTCATCGATCAACTGCGCCGTGTCCGTGTCGCGTCGCGTCTCGCGCGTCCTTTTTGCCGTTCGACTCCTTTTATCGAGAGAACACTTGAACCCTCTCGCCAGTTCACGGATTTGCGCCGCTTTTTCTGCTACGCTTCAGTCAAGCACCGAGCTTGTTACTTTCAAATACATTGCATATTATATCGCCCGACGAGCATTCTAATCACAAACTTCCGCATTCTAATAAGTAAGTAAAGTAGTGTTGGTCAGTGTGAATGGCCTTCTTATTTTTCACGGCCGTTTTTTTTTTCTTTGTTTTTACGGTGGCAGTTTGCAACTTTCCACAGGATTAGGAAGGCCCACACAGCTTTGAGTGGGATAAAGTGAGCGCAAATGTTTGAAACTTCTGAAAATACATAAACAACAACAAACAAAAAAGAAGCCGTAGCGGACGAGGCGGTCGGGGGAGGAGGTGGCGGCTGGGATAAAAGGGAGAGAGGGGCGAAGTGAAAAATATTTTTCATGTAAACCGGAGGGTTGACGGCTTGTTTCAAGGAGAGGAAGTTCTTTCTGCCTCCATCCGCAATGTTTTTTTTTCTGTGTGTTTACGTGTGACTTTTATATTGACTCCTACTTATCAATTTGAAATTATTCAATACTCTCCTTCTACCTCTTCAAAAAAAAAATTAAGACGCACATGGCGCTTGTTATGCACCGTTATGAAAACGATTCGCTTGCCGAAAGGAAGGAGTGCATGAGAGCTCATCTCGCAGTTCGTAAAACATCATAACGACCTGTAAAATGGCACACCTAATGGCGCGAAATGAAAAGATTTACGTATAGATCGATAAAGATACGGGGCGCGCGGCGCGGCGCCGGCGGTGGAAACAATCTGCGCGCCGCGTTTAGATAGCTATATACAACACGCAGAATAAGAAGATTTCCCGTGGGGCTCGACGAAACCGCTTCGCGCATTCCATGTCGCGTCGTTGTCGTCGTCGTCGTCGTCGTCGTCGCGCCAAGTAATTGAGAGCAAATGAGCCTGATTAATTTTCATACCTCTCGTCCAATTAGCAATTAACAAAAGGTGTGAAGTCCCTTCCCTCCACCGCATACTTCTCTATCCGTCGCTTAATTGGGATTTGATTACGTCGTAATATTTTTATTAGTTTCCAGCGGCGTCTTCAACAAATCAATTGCGCACGTTTAACTGGAGCAAGCGCGGGCGGATTCTACGAGTATTACATATTTGCGCAGAATGCAAATAAGATCTTGCTCGTTCGCTTGCAATCTTGCGTAGTTGTGCAACTCGCGCTGTAATAAACGCATCTGAAATCCGAACACGAAACTAAAAATTAATTCATGCAGCGCACGTCCGTTTATATATTGTTGTGCGCTGAATTTCTTTCCTCGCAAATTAAACACGCTCGCCGGCAATGAGCGTCGGAAAGTTGTGCGCGCGTTCTGTGCAACTGATTCATGCTTAACATTCCGCGCGTTTTATTTATGCAGTCGAATTTTCCGACTTGCGCGCGCCCGTCAATGAAGTGCATTGTTTTTGAGCTTCGCGTTGTTTGCGCATAATACATAGCAATTTTAAACATGATTGCGATTTTGCTTAGAAAGAAGCAGAAGTCGATTTCGGGGATAAACTCCCGCTTGGGCAGATTGGAAAAAGAACCAATTGAATTTGGATCGAAAGCCGAAAGCTATCGACAACCTTTTCACGTTGTTATCCTTCTCACAATGTATTGCAGCGCTTCGACGCATTTCCTTTGTTTGCCCGAGAAGCAACAATTATTATTTGCAAAAGCAACAAGTAGATAATGAAGATATCGTTTTTCAGCAGGCTACATTCCGATTCGATCACTTTTCATTTCAATTTACAAGACAAATATTGATTCAGTCGCACCGGAAAAGCGCAGTCACATTACTTTGTCCGCCTTAACAAGAATACGCATGCTAATCATGCCAAAAATTGTTTCAGAACGTTTGAACGTTTTGTACGAGAAGAACTGGACGAAGCTGGTGACCGAGCAGTTGAAGCGCTTCGAGCGCGCCGTGGTGGAGTCCGGCCGCGCCAATGCCGCCAACGTGGCCGGCGCGCAATGGACATTCGGCGGCGCCTTGCTGTATTCGCTCACACTCCTCACAACCATCGGTTAGCTATTACCCAAAACTTACTCAAAACTTCCGCCTACATAGTAAAACGCTGTTGCAATTCATTCCACCGCAGGATACGGCAGATTGTCACCGCGCACCGCATTGGGGAAGATCGCAGCGATCTTCTACGCCCTCATCGGCGTGCCGCTGATGCTGGTGCTGCTCTCAGCACTTGGTTCGTTGCTCGCCGGCGGCTGCCGACGCGTCTACTCGAAGCTCTGCTGCGGCCACCATGTGCCAAAGTCGGCGTCACATGCGCACTCGGTGGTCGGCTACCATAAAGCTAGCGCCGCCCCAATGGCGACGCATAATCACACGTGCAAAAGCCATCATGACGGTACGTATTAACCGACATTTTAACTTGCCGAGAAAAACAATTTTGCTTTGCAGACTGCGCATCGATTCAGATCGCATCCACACCGAACCATTGCCACAACAGTAAGCACACGCTGACGTACGACGACCACCTGGAGCTGCCGAAAAAGACCATCCTGGCGACGGTGCGCACATCGCACGCGCGCGGCCGCTGCCGCCAGGTGCAGGTGCGGCAGATGCTCGCCGACGCAACGCCCTGTCCCACGCACTCGGCGCACTCGACGCCCACGCGCAACGCCATCGGCTTCCTCACCGGCGCCGCCGATATCGAAGAGGACGAGGAGGATAATGAGCAGGAGCATGGGTAATCATTATATAGTATCCAAGCGCATCTTTCAACGGTTGTTGTTTTAGAATGTGCGCACACGATACACCCTCAAGGGTGCCGCTCATCTGCCGGCAGCAGCAGCAGCAGCAGCATCACGAAGCGGGTGACACGGCGTCAACGACGTCGGGTTCACTACAGCAGCAGCAGCGTAATCGGCAACCGCCATCCGTGCCGGCGACGCTGGTGCTGCTCATCTTCGCCGGGTACGTGTGCCTCGGCGCGTTCGTCTTCGCCACGACCAGCGGCTGGAGCTATCTGGACGCGGCGTACTTCTGCTTCATCGCGCTCACGACGATCGGCCTCGGCGATCGGCTGCCGCAGAATCCGGAGATGAACGCGCAGATGCAGCTGTATGCATGCTGCGCGTATCTCTTCCTCGGGCTCGTCATCGTCGCGATGTGCTTCAGCCTCGTGCACGACGAACTCGTCGCCAAGTGCAGGCAATTCGCCGTCAACGTGCGCCTGATCAAAAAGTAACCGGAATCCTAATAACAGTTTGCAAAACACACACTTGTACACGTATATGAATCTATTTCCTTAACAGAAAAGCATGTGAATATATATATTATTCTGTTTATGAAAACCTATATCATATAAATTACCAAAATTGATTTCTAATGGAATAAATTGGGAGACAACCAATTCAACCACGAGTAGTTTTATTCTTTTGCTGCAACAGCGCAAAAGTATTTATTCAAAAAAATAGTCTACAAAACTTTGGAGTAATCAACAAGTAGGTAATTACAATGGCAAATGCCTGCCACATGTTGTGGCGCATCACAAGCGGCGTTGTTTTGATCCCAAATCCGCCGTCGATAAAGCTATACAATAGCAAACCGTATTTGTCGTGTCCTATATTATTTAATAATTAATCATTGGCAGCAAATTGGTGAAGAATGCTGGCAAAGTTATACTTGTCTCACTGGAAACACGTCGAAGTCTTCTTCCTTCAAATGGTAACATTATCATATAACATTAATTCTAATTATCTTAATACTAATCAGGAATATAGGCATCCGCAAAAACAATCTAAGAGAGCGATCTGCATTCGATATGAGATTGCACGACCAGTGGACGTACTTTAGCCTACTTGTACCAACCATTCCCGCAGAGGTCAAATATTTTATAACTAATATCGCATGAAACAAAACAATCACAAAATGATACTTACGAAGCAAGTAACACACACAAAACGAACGAAATTTTCAAAGAGAAGTTAGGAACAGGCATCGCTATCGTTATAGCTGGCAACGCGTGAACGCTTTGCCGGTGGCAACGAATCCGCATCCTCCACATCTTCATCGCGGTCATCGACCGGCGCTTCGTGCTCCAGCCGGTATTCATCCGACGACGTCGGCGCGTTGCTGCTGTTGAACGTGGTGTCTGCGCCGGTGGTCACCTCCGTCGTCGGCGTGTGGCTGTGGATCACATTTGCCACCTTGCGCGCCACCGCATCATCGCTGGTGAGCCACACGTGTTCGAAAATCTCGCTGACCTTCGCGCGCTTCTGCGGCTGAACGCGCATCAGCGCCCGCACCATCTTGATAGCAGCCGGCGTCACGACGCGCCATGCCGGCTCCCTGAAATCGTAGTGGCCGCGCATCACGCGCTCCTCCAACCGACCGGAGCCGCTGGCAAACGGCAGCTTGCGGCTGAGCATGTAGAAGAGCAGCACGCCCAAGCTCCACACATCCACCTCGTAGCCGTAGGGCCGACGTGCGAGCACCTCGGGCGCGCAGAACATCGGTGTGCCGCACACCGTCTTGCGCGCGTACACCTCGTAGTCTTTCAACATGCGGCTGAGTCCGAAGTCGGCGATCTTCACCAGCGATGTGCGCACGTCGCGCGTGTACAGTAGGATGTTCTCCGGCTTCAGGTCGCGATGGATGATTTGGTTACTGTGTAGATAGCGGATGCCCTCGGCGATCTGTGTGAATACGAACTTGCTCTCGAGCTCGCCGAGCACGCGCGGTCCTTCCACGTAGGAGGTGAGCTCGCCGCCCGCCATATACTCAAGCACAATGAATACGTCCAGCGGTGTCTCCTCCACGTCCAACAATTGCACGACGCACGGCTGTACAAAAAGCACGCGTTTGCAATACAACCGGGGTAACGTGCATGCAAACACGAAATCGCTTACGTGCTTCAGCGTGCGCAGAATGGCGATCTCGCGTGCGATGCGGTCCGGATGATTCATTGCGCCGCACTTCGCCTGCAGCGGCTTGTCTTTGATGATCTTTTTCACCGCAAAGCGGCGCTGCGTCCGGCGGTCGTGGACAAGCTTCACCTCACCGCAGGCGCCGCGACCCAGCACGCCCGACACGCGAAAGCCCGCGTGCAACCGCGGCGGCAGGTATGCCTGCAGATCTTCACTGCTGATCTCATTGAAGATGAAGACTGTGGAAGGCATGCAATCAAACCATATTACAACATGCACTTGGTCGCAGGGCCACAGTGTAACCTTTGAGCCCCTTGTAACCGATCGAGATCTGATCGTCGTTCCGCAACGTCACGGACTTGTTCTTGCCGATCAGCTGGCCATTGATGAACGTGCCATTCTTGCTGAGATCGTGCAAGATGATGGTATCGCCGCTTTTGCGCAGTATGAAGTGAGCCTTGCTGATTGCAGTGACGTGCGACATGGGCACCTTCCGCTCGGTAATTACAATATCGCAGTCCTCGGCGCGACCCAGTTTGTATGTGTCGTTGATCAGATCTGCGCGAATGCTGCATGCAGGCGGAGACAACGCAAAACCGGCTACACTTACCTACACCCTCCAGGTGGGCGTACGTCGAGTACAGGCGGCCCCATGGCTGCACGTGCTCGAGTATGTTAGCCTTCATGCTTGGTGTGAGGCTGAAGAAATTCGGCGTTTGCGTGTCGACTGCGCCCAAACAAAAAGCATGCTGAATGATGCTGAAAAGCGTACGTGCAGTGCAATGCGACACTTACTTGTTGCGACCGACTCCTCGGCCTCCTGCGCCAGGTTCTCGCCATCGCTTGTTGTTGACGAATCATGCTGGTCGTCATTGTCGTCAGTCATCTTCACAAATTGTTATTCAATCTCTACGAGCGCGTGGTTAACCAATAAAATAAACCGCGTGTGCCGAGCCGTCGATTTGAAAATTGATTATGAGGATCATGAGGATTATGAGGTTTTATTAGATGTTTATTATCATTCTTGTGTCGAGAGAAGGGGAACTATGTTGCCACGCAAAGAGGTTGCCAAAACTAACACAAATTTTGGGAAGAAATTTCAGATTATTACCACACATTGAATTTTGATATGTTTGTGAGGCCATAATTAAATTTAGTCGACAATTAACTTACGTGTATAAATCAAATAATTTTTAAACATATCAAATTCGAGTTGAGTGAAGTTCGGCACGTAACGCGCGTGTTGCGCGTGCGCAGCACGTCACACGGACATCCTCGATCGAGGAAGAGCCACTGCGCGCCGACGAAACCGGTTACATGTCCAAGGTCCAACACGCAGCCGATCACAGCCGATCAGCATACCGGGCTCGCCGAGCAAGCAATCGCCGTCGCGCCCGAGTTCACGCGACAGCATCGACGACGATCTCGCTTCGTTTGCGCCAATTCGGGCATTTTCGTTAACTGTCGTGAAATAATTTCACTTTAAGTGTCCCGAACTCAAACGAACGCTATTTTCTCCTAGTCTTTCTTAAGTTTTACTAAGCAGAGCACATGAGATCGAAAATAATCGTTTTTACGTTCGGCTCCCTTTAGGAAGTGTT
>JARJDR010012496.1:0-24007 GCA_030264135.1 Myllaena sp. GC000078 | reverse complement strand
CTGCCGCCCAACAACATTCCCTCCTGCTTGCTTGCTTGCTTGCTGCTGCTGCTCTTTCGCGAATCGCCTACGGTTAAGAATCCAATTCCAGATTCACGATACGTCCTGCCTCGATGCCTGCCTGCCTGCCTCCCACCGCCCACGCTGCTCCTGTTTGCTGCGCGCGTTTATTCGTTGTGAACTTTTGACAGACAAAGCTCGCGGGCGCGCCGACACGTTTCGCCTGCTGCGCGCACCCAACTTATTTGTAGTTATTTGCGGCATTGGGAATTGGAATAGAATACGTGCGCGCACAACTATTTCCGGCACGACGCTTGTAAAAGGGCGCAAATTTCGAAATCGCGACATCGTGCGCGGAGGCGCCTTAATAGGCTTCATTTACTGCGGAACAATCATTCTAATTTGCGAGTTGATTAACATCATAATTCAATTAATGTCCTCCATGCGCGCGCCAGTGTCGCACACGACGCGGGAAATTAGCAATATTGTAATAAATTTCGTAACAACCTCCATTTCGGCGACGACCTGTGTGCCTGCGTCCTCGTCGTCGCCCTTCTCGTGCGTACGTATGTTGTAAATTTAATTGCGATTCGCAACAATGGCATTTTCTCCAGCAACAAATTTCTCCAGCTTCGTTCCATGCGTCTAGTAGTAACTAATAATATTTTACGAGGAAGAAATTTAATGTATTTTGATTTCTGAAAGGAAGAAATTGTGTGTGTATCTTGGGTGGGGAGGGGGGAGGGGTTTTGCATAGATATAAAGCGCGTCTTAAGCAGATTATTGATATTTGGGTTAATGGCGAAACGATTTCGGGTAATTTTGGTAGTCAAATTAGGCGGCAGCACGCGCATTCCAACCCCGCAACCATCGATTGTACGCCCGCGCCGCTCTCCTCGTCCATTAACATTGGATGCGTGCGTATGTAAGACACAAGCGTATTATTATGCACACAAATATCTCAAGAGCGCGCCTCTCTGCGCGTTGGTGTTGGCGCATTTGCGGTCGCCGCCATCATCCCGAAACCGAATTCTCCCCCCAGCTTCTGTGCATGCGTACATATTCGAATTGTTCGTCCCGGCGCCTCCACCTCCGCTTCCTTACGGGATGAGAGGCCGAATATAATGACGTAACCATTCTCAACACCACCCCACGCACCACGGAAAGCGCGCGCGCGAAACGAAACCCTAATACAGTTGCACAAGTTGAATTATGAATGAGCAGTTAGTGTCGTACGACAAGAGCAGCAGCAGCAAGCAGCAGCAGAAGCAGGGTTATTATAGAGTGTAAGACAATTACACGGCTGAGAGGAAGGAACTTAATAATTCATCCCGTGTCCCGACCATTGTGCGGCGGGCGACGGCGGCGGCGGCGGCGGACGGAGGATGCAAAAGTTTACTTGCATGATGCGCGCGCAAAGAAAAACTATGCAGGATTTTATTGTCTGCCGTTTTAAAAGTTTATAAATCTCATGCCGACAAGAAATATACAAAATTCCTTCGAGGGTGCTTTTGCTTTTGAAGAAGATATGTTTGAATAATCCGCACTCGTCGCAAGCGGGATGCGCGTTGCGGCGGGCGGGAATTTAAGCGGGTGAAAAATTGCGCAGCGATCAAAAGTCATCCGGAATTACTCAACGTCAGATGCTTGCGTTTGGGGGCGGTGGAAGGGGAGGAAGGGGGAGGGTTGCTGTGACCCCCATTTGGGGTGCGGGTGGAAAAATGGCCGATGCGAGATTTCGCGTTTTTTGGACGCACCCCGCTTATCACTCCTAACTGAAAATCGAGACATTTATTACGTTTATTGCCCCTTGCGCCCACCACTCATCGTTATTATTATATTATACCATATTTATGACATGTTTGATAAGTAACACAAATAAAAGCAAAAAATGTAATATGTCACAAAAAATACTCGGATTTTATATATCTAGCAAAAGAAAACAGCGTAATAAATGTTTATCTTTGCGAGCGGCGCGTGTGTAACACAATGCGTAAGGACGCGCCAATGAGACTTGCGGGGGCGATGCGAAGACGTTGATTGACATAATCCTTTCGGATATTACTCGGCGAAGCTGTCCGTACGCGTTTGCGTTGCGCCCCTAGTGAGCAGTAAATAAAGACATACATCAGATTTCGTTTCGCATCCATTCCCCACTTCTTCTTCTTAGAGATGTAATTACAGAACGCAACAAAATACACACACTTTGGTCACAAATTAACATGTAATTTAATTCTGATATGCACTCATTAATGTTGTTTGGTATTATTGTTATTTTCCGTACCGAATGTATGACGAAAACAAGTTTGCATCGCGAATGCAAATGCAACGAAGCCAACGAGTGTAACGAAGCCAATTGCGGTGCTGACCCACGCCGACCGACCGCAACGCGCCCTCACCGCAAACATTAATTAAATTCAGCTATACGCGATGCGGCGATGCGCAAATTAATTGGTGATTACGCCCAGGTTTTGTTTGCGCCAACGTGCGAATAAATGATCTTGACAACTTTCTTCGAATTTAATTCAAATCGCGAGCGTACGACAGTGCGTGTTGATGCATTGCAATAAAAACGAAATTACCTCCTCTTCACTGGGCGACACCACGTTAACGTGACCGAATTTATTCCCCACGCAAATCAAAGGAGTAGGGGATGAAGCTGGTGCAAAAGTGCTCCATTAACTTTTACTACTTTCCCCACCGCGCCGAAAAACCGCGCGCGCGTGTGTTTTTTTCGCTCTTCGCGAGTGTGCATATTGTGGCGGCGGACGCGGCGGCGCAGCATCCCCCATTCGATAAGCCACACTGTGCGAGTGAGCTGGGAGGGTAGCACTACCACGTCACGGCTGCGCGCAAATTGTAAAAAAATCTAATTCGCATTCACGACGTGTAATAGTCTTAAAAAACACATTACACTCGTCGCTACATGCAATACGAGAAAGAGATGGCTGGGTCGAAGATTCCCTCCCCGAAGAAGGAAACAAAAAAGCCTCACGACGGCGACTGTGAAGAAAAGCGGGTATGGGAAAAGGACTCTGCTCGTATAAATGCGGATAATGTCGAAACGCATCAAAGAGCAGCGCGCGCGCGCGCCGAAAAAAACAGACACACAAGCGGTTGGCGCCCCGAGATGGGATAAACCCGAGCGGCGGAAGGTGGTGCGAAAATAAATTAAATTTTCTAATTTTCCCAAACATTACACTTTGATTATTTCGCACACTCTTCCTCACTCTTTTGTTTTAAATTAATTACACTTTGGATACGGGCCAGTTTATTGACGCAATCAATGCTGTGGTGTTATTTGGGAGGATGAGGCAGTGTTTTGAAAAATACGAATGTGAATAAAGTGCAATGATGCCCGGCGCCTCCACTCAATTCCGCGCGTGATGCAAAAAGGTGCGACGGCGGCGGCGGCGGCTATAGTGGTGAAACTAGCAGTGGAAATAGTCGACGCGGAATCACATGGCAGACGAGGAAAATTCAATTTTATCTCTCATGCATGCGAATTCAATTTCGGTGATTTACGATGTGTGCCCATTGAGGTAGAAGTTATAGGGCAATCTAGGCAATTGCGCACGACTGCCGTATAAAGATACATTTTTTACGGGCGGCCGTGTTTCCTCATCTTTCCCGCCGCGACACGGCTACCAACACACCCCCAAATTCCTCGCTTTCTCACTCTTCTTCTGGGTGCAACGACGAGCGACGCGACTGGATGGCGGTTTAGTTCGTCTCCTCCGCCGACATCCGACATCCGGCGGCGGCGTTGAGCAAGAAAATCGTTTTCGTATAATTTTTATTCCGACATCATCGATTTGAACTGTAGCAACTGTACTCGCACATACATCGACTCTCGCATACCTTTAGGGCATAGTTTCAGCGCTTTACTGAATCATAAAATATCAATCTGTTTCGTTATGTATCATATGTCATTCAGTCGATGTCGGCGCGTCGATATATTTATAAATGTAAATTTTATACACTATGTAATCTTTACGGGCGCAATTCGTTTGCAGGCGACCGTAAAGTTTTTATCGGCACGCGCATAAAATCACCTCACCGGAAAAGTCAAGTCAAGGTGGAAGGGATTAAAATTTTAACGCTCGACAAATAGTTGCCGGTGGCGCAAATCTTGTCTTGGTAACTTTGCGGGCTTGGGGGATGGGCAAAAGTTTTACGAAATAAATTTCGCTGACCCGTGCGCCGGACGCGCGCACAGATAAGATGTTCACTTAGTGCGAGTTTCCATCCGAAAACCATCGATTGCGATTCGAGCGTTGCGAAATATACCATCAACAGGGAGTCCTTAATATCCTTTTGGTCCGGTCATATCAGAAATTCCTTCAAAACTCCAAATCCGCAGAGATCATAAACCGGTGTGTGTCGGCGCCCCACCTACGTCCTTGGTGCGTTGCGTAACCGACACAAAAGTGATCGCCGCTTCCGGTCGGTTAAACGCCCTTTCGTCCTAAGCGCGTTGGTGGTAGTGTTGTTACAGGTCGTTGGTTCGATTCTGCGTTAAGAGCAAATTGCTCTAATGGGGCTCATAATTCCTAAATGACCTATGGGACATGTTGCCGATTAATGTTTCGGCGTTCGCCACACTGCGACTCCGCCCACACTTCTGACAAGAGGGCGGAGAGCACCGAAAAAAACCCTCTCTCCGCCTGCGGGGCAGGGGAAGAAATAGGGGATGCAGAAGAAAACCGCTACATAGTTCATTGCATCTGGCCTTGACAGGCGCTGCCGAAATACAGCCAATTTGCATTTTTAATGACGGCGATAACTTACAGCAATGCTATTGGGCGGCGCTGCAAGTTTTAATGATCATTTTCGGTTAATTTCATACACACAATGTTGCTGCAAACGAGCGCGGGGGTGTCATGTGTGCGCGTGGGTGGCGGCTGTGTGCGCAAGGACAATATATACACGGCAGCTGTGTGCTCGAGAGCTGTGTCATGGCATGGAGATGATGACGATGAGCCCGAAATGGATGGATGGCGTGCGCTTAGATTACCAACGCAAACGCTCGAATAGTTTCGACTAATTTACTTCGTCGCCGGCGCCGGCGTACGTTGGTTTGCGACGCTGACGCCGACGCGCCAGATTTGGATTTAATGGAATTTCATCTCATACTACACGCGAAATGCTATCTTTTAAACCAATCAAATCGCTCCAAACACACCGAATTCAGAGCGTTTACATGGGAGTTGTTGGATAATGTCACTATTGCTATCTACAAATGCATGAAATACGGTTTTTTTGCCGAAAGGATGTCCTCGACAATGGAGGGGAAAACTTGGAGCAATAAATCATGTGGTATAATGGGTGTGTAATTTAATTACAATTAGATACACAACGGCGCTGGTTGCGACTTTGAAAACTTTGGCATCGCTGACGAAGACGAAGACGCCGGATGGGCGCGTTATGAATTGAATTGCGGCGTAACGAATTGTGTCTAATTCGAAATACGCTGCGCGCCAGCTCGCGAAATTAGAAGTGAACATCTTACTACAAACGCAAATGCGAGAATGATGGGCGCGGGCAAAAGAGAGAGTGCGTGAAAACTTGGCGACAATTGTTGGAACGCAATTAAGGCATTATCAAAATGTAGATTTCTAAACCTAGTGATGTTTTATGCAAGGCGATGGTCAATAAAACCACCTGTCGTTGGTTGACCAGTGAAACACAAACACCAACTCAAACAACATCTCCCCCTTTGCTCTCTTAGCAGGCTAGCGAGCAGGGAGTTTCCACCCTTCCGGCTGTTGATGGTCGAGTGGATAATACTTCAAATGATGTAACATATCTCCCCTTTTATCCTTCGACATGCGGGGATGTTGATCAGTAATGGGGTGATCGCATCAATGATGGCATCATCAACGCGCTGGTTTTTTGTCATTGCGCCCGGCGCCTTCACAATTTCATATTCGTAGACTTTGCGCATCATGCATGAACTGCCTCATACATGGAGAATGGGGAAGGGCGGGGGAGTGCGGTTATAGAATACGGGCGTTGTATTTGCGCGTGCAAAAGTTTTAACTAACTTTTAATTGGATGATGTCGAAGTTATGCGCGCGCACGTCCATAACCGGAAATTGGCGCCACGGTTTCATACGAGCAGTCACATCAACTCGACCAGAAAGCGCATGTTTCACCTTTGCAGCAAAGAATATTCCAATTCACACACAAGCCAAGAATTGCCTACAACAATGTTAATGATTTTAATCTCCGGAATTCAAGGATCAAATTTTCTGGATTGCTGCCGAACGAACACTGGTGCTGGTCGGCCGGAAGGAAGGAAGTGCCAAAAAGGGGTCGATGTCAAATTATGCGTGTTTGTCCTTTTCGCCATCTGGCGCGCGTGCGAAATGTGTCAAAGCGCGCCCGCCAGCCTGCTGCTGCGGGGGGGTGGGTGGCCGATGGAATTTCGCATTCGGGCGGGATGGAGGTCGAATCGACATCGGCATTCGCGCGCACGCGTTTAGAACAAGTTCAAACATACAGTGGAATTCAATTAAACAAGCAACTCTGTCGAACCATCACACGCCCAGGCCGGCGCCGCACCACCTCGCCCCCCAAACCAGGGCGCTTGGGCGTTTGGGTTTGTTGTCGTTGCGACCTACTAAACTTCGGATAATTCTCACGGTTGGCGCCCTTCGTGTGCGTGCTATCGGATTGCACAAGACAACATTCCGTACCTTTTCGCGCCGCGCGTAAAAGTTGCCATTGCCAACTTTTCCATAGGTGCATATCTTTGTTGTATCAAATTACCGGGTACCAGCAGCACCCCTTTTTTCCGATTCGCCACCGGAAATTCCGCAGCGATGCAGTCGAGCAGTAATTTCACTCTTGAGCGCATACCAGGTATGTTTTGCATTGAGTGCTCTTCCTTCCTTCCGTCCTTCCTTCCTTCGTTCGTCGCCGCGACGCCGTCAAGAATGGCGCGTACTTTGGCAATAATTAACATTTGTGTATGCGGTTACTACTTGCAACTCGCCGGGCGGTGTTGTTGCATGGTTGACTGGCTGGGCGAGGTCACAAATTCGAAGCGCCCGGCGGAGGGTGGGTGCGCTTTTAATAACCCGAGCACCCAGCGGCCGTTAGCCAACCACCAGCGGGCAACGTCCGAAGCGCAATGTCTCGTATTTAATGCGCGCGGTGTAACGGAGCAGTCGCAATTTACGCCGAAAATCAATTATAAACCGGTCGGCTTCCGAGTGCGTTTCGGCGCTTTGTGCGCGGGTGCGCGCCCGCTTCGGCCCGTTAAAGACCATCAATGATGGGGTTTTGGTCGATGGACCGGCAACGTTCCGCGCGCGCAGTAATTGTATCAAGAGATATAGTAGATTAATTCACCGCACATGCCATTTAAGCAGATTTGAGAGGAGAGCGTTATGCGACAAGCCATTAAACTTTCGGCATGACCGCCGCTTACTCAACAACTGCCACCCTCTCCTCGACGCACCGCGCGATGGGGGGCATGGTAAAGGGCGATCTTTGGCGGTTTATTGATTTTGATCCATTTCATGGCGGTTGCGCCAACACCTTGTGTTGGGGTTGGCGGTTGTGTGGATTTACATCTTTTTTCCTCGATGCAGACAAGCATAAAAGTACAGCGGCGGCGACGAAGAGGCATGTTTGCACACCACCGCCGCCGTGCCGGGGTGTATTTCGGAATAGATTGGATTTGCGGGGCTCGCGAGCGCGAGCAAAGACAAAAGCGAATGATAAATGGCGGGGCTGGCGCGCGGGGGTTGGGTGGCGCTCCGCGGTGATTGATAGTGGGCTGTCCGGTCAGGCGATGCGAACGAACCCGCTGTGCAAACACGTACATCTACAACCCAACCACACCCGCACCCAACTACCACCGCACATACACTGGTGGTTATTGGCGTTGCATGTAAAACGCGAAGAGACCTAAGACCTGGAGCGCGACCCGCAATGCAAACTCGCGCCCCGCGCGCGCGCGCGCGCAACGTTGTGTGTGCATCGGCGAAAAACTTCATTAAAATTTAATTTTCCACCCGCAAACAGAGCCGCGTGCTTCATTCACCGCCGCTGCAAGTAAATGACAATGAAAACTATTGGAAAACTGGTTTTAATGACCGAAAGTATTTCCACTGGATGGAATTTTGCAACGCGGCGAACGGCGCTGGCGAATGGAATGAATGATCAGTCAATGATGAAGTTGATCGGAAGTGATTTATGGAATATTACGCGAACTTTATTAGCCATAGTTATAAATTGAATTTGCGCTGGAATTTATTATCCTGGCCACTTAAAACTTTTTTCCGCGAATGTACGTATTGCGTTTTTTGTTGTAAATTTCCCGCGTAATTGATATATTCGACGCAACCGCTTTTTGTCAGGGTGTAATTCCCGGCTTAATTGTTGACATTAGGCGCCTTTTGGCTGTGTGCGCGGCGAGAAAAACAAAAAGTCCGAAATCTGACGATGCACCATTTGTATCCGGCCGCGTCGGTAGTGTGCGGTGCGTGACAGCTTGCAGGCGGTGGTGGTCGGTCGCTCGCATTAATCCTTGGCGCTGGCTTCGGCTGAGAAGCGAAACAAAATCAATGGCTCGCCTCCCTCTCTCCCGTCATTTGAGTCCTTGAATTGGGCTAAACACCATATGCGCGAAATGAGCGTACGATTAGTCCGGGTGATTTTTTGTGTGTTGCGCCGACTGCACCGGAACATGTGTGTCGGATTGAGCATTCGCTTGGCTTTTTTTTCGGGAAAAATCCCGAAAGCAAACAAAAAGTAGGAAGCAGCATTTTGGACGAAAAGCAGAAAGCTGTGAAGGCAAGGATGTCAGATGAGGACAGACAAGAGAGGCGTAATGATCTCCGGCAACTGTGTTGTTTATCAAGTCCTGGATGGTCCTGGAAATATCAGAAAGATAATCACCTCTCCGATCCGACGTTCCGATTACTAAATCATTCGATTTCACCCCTATACGCATACGTCAAGGACAAAAGGGGAGCGTGGATTAAAACTGCACAATATTTATGGCGCGCCGATCTTTTGGCAAGCAATTAATCGCAAAGGCAAGGAGGCTTAATAATGCGCGCGTTCGGTTCGATGATGCGCAGTTGGATGCGGTTCGGATTTAATCACCGATGATGATATATAGACGTACGTGGTTATCGTGGGTTGTTGCTTGCCCTACCTGCCGGTGGGTGCGAGGCAAACAGGGTGGCGAAAAGCCGCTGCGTGAATGCGAATCAATCGAAACTGTCAGCTGCACACACAAGTGGCGCACACGCACGCGCGCAGGATGGAAAGTTGCAACTGGAGCTCTGTGCCGCACACACGTCTTCGCATCGCATAAACTTAGACGACCTTATAACGCTTCGTCAACTTACGCGACACACGCTTCCTCCCGCTCCTGCTGCACAGCTTGTTTGGCGCAAGTAACGCGCAAGTAACGTTCCAACTATGTATCGAAGACATTCTACAGAATGTTTGCAAAGCTTCAAATAAGAAATTCATGCAATTTATGCTAAATATATTTTTACAAAGGTATTATTATGTTCGTAGTGTAATTAATTTAAAATGTTTTTGTCAGTTTTAGTCCTTGAGGAACACCCAACAAGGACATACATGTCGCATCTGTTCTCTTCTCTTCACGGCGTGACACTTTCGTGACGTTTCGGGATCGCATGCAATCCAGTGTATGTGAAAACACCAGTAACATATATTTCACTCTGCTTCTGCGAGGACGAGAGATGGAGGAGCAGAAGGCGTATTGCCTCCAGGCACCCTCTCGAAACTTTTCCGAACAATTAACCATCGGCGCACCACCGCCGCACACCTGGCAGACGTGAACCATCGTCGTCGCCGTGTGTCGTCTTAACGAATGCCCGACATACTTTACTAATTAATTACGTCAATCACGCTCGCCTGCGGCGGCGGCGGCGGCAACGGCGGGAGCGGAGGCAACGGTGGCGAATGGGGGATGTTTTCGTGACTTTTTGCACCGACGCCGAAGCGCATCAAAGGCTTACCCCTGTTTGTTTCGCGTAATTGATATTCATTCGAATTTTTATCGCCTTTCGCCTGCAATGTTATTGATCAGGCGCTGGCTGGCTTGGCTGGTTGGCGCAGCAAGGAGTAGATTGAGCCGGAGCAACTTTTTGCCATCCGGAGCAGCGAAGAAAAGCGATCAATGACAAAAAGGCTCACGTACGCCAGTGTGGCCGCATGGGAAAAACACAATGGATCGACGACGCGCTGCGCTGCCATGATGAACAGTTACGGCTTAAAAGCCTTTCCTTTCCGCCGAACTACTACTCAACGCGCTAACCTCCTCCCGGTCACGACCAAAGGACAATGGCATATTGTGGCTAAGGCACACACACACACACACACACCTTGCAACTATACAACTTTTTTCCGTGCAATTTGGGGAAAAGCTTTCGGAAAAAGTTTAATTCGTTCGACCACCTATTGGCAAAAACAAACACCGCCGGCGAGAAACATTATAAATTACCATTGCAAATGGCAGCAACTTGATTTCGTTTTGTTTTGAGGAGTACTTGCTTTGAATATAGACACCTGTTTTGCGCTTGCGTTTCAAGCACGTAACAATGCGAGACCGCGCCGGCGCCGCCACCGCCGCGAAGCGCAAACGCTTCTTTTGATGATGATGATGTTTGTCGCGTTACGCGGGCGGTACGCGCGGTGTTTTCTTGCTTTCTGCGCGAAGAAAAAAAAACGCCGTCGATTACCCTCGAAACGATGCAGAGTTTACTTTCGGCAGCCGCAACAAAAAATGGAATAAACGTTAATGGTTGCTTTCTTCTGCGCCCTTTGCCCCAAGTAAATGAGTTTCGTGATTCACATTTAGATTTGCGATAAGATACCCAAACCGAATTACCACATTTTAAAATACCTGCAATTGCGTAGTGTACGGGGGATAGTTTTACGGATGGTCAGAGAAGAGTATTGTTACGGCTGGGAAAATTGTCCACGGGGACAAGGTGTCAATGTATTTTCGGCGCCAGCAGGTACAAACCGGAAACGCGCGCGGTGGGAAAATACGAGGTAGCTTGCAATAAAAATAAACGCTTCCGTCCGTCCGTGTCGTTTGCCCGGTGAAAACTACCCAAAACGGAAGCGGAACGCAATTGTTGAAAGAAAAAATTTAATTTTGATTAGGGCGGAATTTTTTCGGAAACTTTTCCGGGAACACTTCATTTGCACGGCGCCGACGACCACGGCGACGGTGCGCACAGCCGCAATAATAACACTTTTGCGGATTATATAGCAAGCATCATCCCTGGCTGGTCTCGTATATTTTGGCGCGCGCGCGCAAGGATCACATTCTTGCGAAGCTCATCCTCATCTTTATGCTTATCTCTCGTGCGCTCTTTCGATACGAATGTTGCCGACACCCACACACGCGACGACACGGACTACGTGTGTTTTTGACGACGTCGTGCACGGGACGGGCGGGAAATAAAATGTTCAACGCAGCGGAACACGACGCCGTCGACGATGACGCCCGTCCCGACCTCGAAACGGTTAAGATGCCACGTGGTTATTGCTCCACGTCATTTCTCTCTCCGACTGGAAAATGTCGAGGAAGAAATTTGCCACGCACGGAAAAACGTAATCCTTTCAAAAAAGGATCATAGGTATATTTGCCCTAGTTTCTACACCGATTTGAATTTGCTGCGTATTTAATTGAAATGCCGCGCATTTTGCTTGATTTCTTTTTGTGGTTTTGGTGGGTGTTAAGATAAGATAATGGTGGATGTTTTATTGATTTCGGCATTTGTTGAAAGGCAATGTCGGAGCGAATGTCACTCGGGCGGAATCAACAGCGCTCCCCAGTCGATACTTTTCCCGCCCGCCATTCAACAGATAGCGTGCGATAAATTGCGCCGTCGCTCCAAAGCTATTGTTTTCGTTCCGAATAAAATTAGAGCGGCGAAAAACTTCATTTTTTACGATTTACTGTCTTTCTCTGCAACGGGAGTCATTTTTGGTAAAGCGCACAGAGATTTAACCGTCTCCGGCTGCCAAAGTATTTCCCAAAGGAAGGAGAAGGGCGCGCCGACCTAAACGGACGATCCATCAAGCCGACGTGGTTGATTAGGCTAGGACCTTCGTATCTTCCGCTCCTTTATTAGGGACGCACGGCGCCGACTCGTGAACGTGAGTGCTCCGAGTCGGCAGGATTACACCGCACCGCACCGCACCGTCCGGGTTGCGAAAAACGTTGTTATATGCCTGTCCGAAAATATCGCCCAACCACACACATCGCCCAAAGAGATCACCGCACACCGGAAGAGCGAGTCACCGCACCAGTAAGGGAAGGATGACGAATGGCCGCCGGCGAAGAACAAGACGCGCGCAAAAAGGATCGAGGCGATTACCACGGCGTTTGGTCGCGCGCTCGCAAGAAGAACGAATGGATGCCCTTCGGGCGCGTCTTTGATAACCTGCAATTCGTTACGCACTCACACGTTTGTGCGCATATCAAAATGGGTCTCGACCACCACCCAACGCCGGCTGCCCCGGATTGATGCTTGCAAATTACGCCGCCGCCGCCGCTGATTTTACTCCTTTTTGGGGCGCGGCGCAATTTTTATTCGAATTTTCAACCATCAAACAGACAGACAGAAGGGGGCAAAAACATGGATCACTCCAAATTCCGCGATGCGCGCGTGCGTGCGGTTTTCCAACTTGCTTTCCAGCGCAAAGCTGACCGAATGCGCGTTATATAAAGGACTCTGCGGAAGAGATGATGTAAAATGAGAGGAACCGGGCTCCTCTTCGCCTCCTCGCCTATACGATACCTAAATATATATCATTTATCATTTCGGCCGTGGAAAAGCGTTTTTGACGAATACATTGAAAACGCGCGAGCCCGTCGGCGTCGGCCGGAGGAGATGAAAATGAATGGGGAATGAGAAGAAGAGGTGGTGGTGGAATTCCCCACGCGCCCGAAAAACGACGGATTTAAATAATGATATTTTCAACGCTATTGTCCCGCTGCGGATGATGCTTCATTGTTAATAGTCCTGTCCGTCCGGCCGAACCGAGCGCATATTTCTTCTTGTTTGTATTTTATTATATAAAAATTTGAATATATTTAGTGTTTTTTTTGTGTGCGTTTCTAATTTTCGGGTGCGTATTCGTTTATTTAGAAGTCATCAAAGGCAAAGTGTTGAAATTATTTTAACGTCCGTAATAAAGAGCCAGCGCGTTATTTATGATGGGCATTTGTCTCTCTGCGCGCAGAGACAATTTCGGTGCGCGGAATTTTATTGCCGAGAGGATATCGCGAAACTAGCCGCATACAAGAAGCGCCGAGCGTTTATTTATTGGTCGTCATCATCGTCTAATAACCCTCAGAGTCTTTGTATATTACAAATATGCTACTTGTGTTCAAACGCATAAGTATACAATATGTTGATTAAAAACTGCAATTTTGAAAAGCTTGATTTACGTTTAAATTCATTTAAATACATCAATCATTTAATATGTTGTTGAAAGATATGATGTGATGATAAAAATATTGGGAACAGAGTGTATAAATAAATTATTCGTGTGTGTGTGTTTTGCGTTTTGGGGAAAACGGCAAGAGGTCAAAAAGGTTCGGCGCTCATTTGTGCGTCGCTCGCCGTCTTCGCGAAAGACCGCTTAACCGCACAAAAGTGTTTGTTGGATGTTTGATACATGTTGGGGTATCTAAAACGTTCTTTTCTTCAAAAATATTCCTCCACCGAATGTTCCCCGCACTTCCTTCCAACAAAAAGGACATTTCCCAGTGAAATATCAAACCAAATGCTTTTCTATCAATTTTGTTCTTCATCCATGTGATTTATTTATTTGTGGTTTGATTAATATTAACTGATTTGATTTTATGATAAATGGGGCAATGATTTTCTTAAACATTTAGTGTACGCGCGCGGTACATACACATAAATTACGAAAACCGACGCGCAAACTTCCATTTGCCACCTCTTAAAGCACTTTTAACGTTCGACGCGAATGCCATAAATTCAACCCTCGAGCGAGCGAGTAGAAGAAGCAAAGCTGAACCATATACACCCCAAACCCGCCATCATCCCTCCCACGCGCAGTGGAGCCAAATAGATGCGGATACTTGATCGGGCGTTAATTTTTCTTACGATTTTGTTGTTCTCATTGGATTATTTATATACGACGCGACGGTGCCAATAAATTCCACACTGTACACCGACCTCGTGATTAATGCAAAAACTTTGATTATCAACGCCCGGACCGAAAACGTCCGCCGGCTAATTGATACATTGCGCATCCACTATCCACCATTCTTACAACTTTCGCCCTTCTGCTGCTGTTTCTTCCTACTCTTCGATGCGCCAACTTGGGGAGCAGGAGCGGCAACGGGAAAATAGTTGCGAATAGTTTGCGCCCCGGTCGCAAATGGGCGCAAAAGGGCAGGCAAATCGACACAAATCTAAATCAATGTTCACGAAACGACGACGTGTGTGGTGTGGTGTACGCCGACCTCCTCTTCTTGGGCGGGAGAAGTGGGAGCCTGTCTCAAGGATTCAATGATGGCGCGAACGAACGAAAGCCGTGGGCGAAGGAAGAGCAATAGTCGTAAGCTGATGGCTACCCTACCCCCCTTCTCCTCCTCACCGCCCCCGTCCGATATATACACAAAGTTGAACGTATTTTATCGTTTATTTCGGTATTTGTACTGCCTGGTGGACCGAAAATAAATTACCAGCGCCCCGGCCAGCGCGCGCAAACCGTCTCAAAACTTTGCACATCAATAAAGTTAATGTTTTAGTTTGCTGCGCAGCGCAGCGCCAGGAAGTTACGACCGGACCAAGTACACGCATCCTACCCACTCCCCAAAAAGACACTAAATGCCCCCAAAAACCACCAAAGAACACCAAAACGCACCCATTTTGGTCTCCGAAGATTTCGCATGTTAATTCGATGGCGTTGCGTACAAAAATGTCATATTTTATTTGTGCTGCTTGCAATAAATTAACTGACGCAATTGCGAATCAGCGCAACATGACAGAGCGGCGAAAAATCCAGTCGCGCGCTGCTTGGATTTGGCTTAGTATGCAAAACACTCTGCGCCTCTGATCCTCTTTGTGTTTTGCGCCCCGCGCTCGAGGGTTTGTTGCTGCGTTGCGCCGGCCCGTCGTCCTGACAGTACATAAAGTTAACGCCTGGCGCCGCTGTCGTGGACGTCGTCGCTTAAGTTTTAACACTAAACTGCGATAATGGACTGAGATTAATGCGTTTTAAAAGCGCGCGAATAAATAAAATCTTTATTTGTATTCAGCGCACGCGAGCCCGAGAGCGAGTGCGAGCTTTCCGCGCCGTAACGTTATTTAAATGACATCAATTTCGGGACGGGACTCTTTCCGCTCAAGCCGTTCCTCTTCCATGCGCAATAATGTGTGCGTTTTATTTATTTCTCTACAAGATGTTTGGCAGACGCAGCGACAAAGAAATTGATTTGTGAATTAGCGCAACACTGTTGTAGATTTTCCAATTTTAATCATCCACAGTCGGCTGGAAGGAGCCCCGCCCAAGCCATTAACATCACTTCTGCGAGACTACTTTTGGCGCTGGCGATGAAAACCGTTCGACAATTCGAGTGAATTACATTAGCGTTATGTCGCGGCGCGCGGCGCCCGGCGCCTTCGCCTGCGCCAAAGTGGCTTGGCTACCGGAAGGTCGAAGCGGAGAAACGCAGCAGTTACAGAACGCGAAATGGGGTGACGAGGAGGAGCGGGGCAACGCTACTAAGAGCACACGAAAAACGAAGCCCGCCCCTCACGAGATGCAAGAAGTTGCCCTAAACGCGCGCGCGCGCGCACTGCTTGAAATTATCGGTAATTATGGGATGGTATCCTGGCTTCGTTACAACTATTCTCATCACCTACAGGTTGTTCTCCGCATTCAGCCAATGGTGGATTTTCTATGGGGAAAAATTAGTGTCGCGCATGGTTGGTTTGCCGAGTTTGTCGAGTTTTTAATTTAATTACACACCCCTAATGATCGCCGGGTGGAAGGGGAGAAGGGAAACATGTGGTGTGCGGATCAAATGCAGTTAGTTAGCTGGTTGAATTTGACTTTCAATGGACTGCCGAGTGTCACGGCCGGATTATCGCCCCTCCGAGTGCTCTAAATGTTAGACAATTAAATCCACCTCTCCGCCCGCCCGCCACGCGCGGACGCCACGGGTAAGCGATTTATATTTAATGTTCACACACACACACATCTCCGGACTTATACATAACTCTCAAGCAGTCATCCGCCACCTTTCGCGGCGCGGCGGCGTCTAATTACATCACGAAATTAATTCATTTTTTGTCAACCCCCGCGTTTGAAAACTTTTCCTGCCACATACAAATTAGCAAAGTTGAACGAGTCGAAAATGAAAATGAAAAATTAGCGCGCGGGAATCTAGCCGCAAATTTTGACGGGTCGCTTCTCTGCAGCGGAGGAGAAATAGATGAAAAAAAAAACGAGAACAGTCTACAAGGTCGGAAAACTTTCATGCTATCCGGGGGATCGGCACTTGCCGCGCCCGCACCGCCTCTAATTTAGTGATATTTCCCTTTTTACAGCCGATGTGGGAGTGCTTGCCGAATAATTGCGGCGGCGTTTTCCTTTTCGGCAATGAGAAAAATCTCGTTTCGCACAAACAGCGGCTGGCGCGGCGGCTGCTGGTAGGGCAATTCAAACATGTGCGAGAAATTTCCCTCGTGCCGCTCCTCCTGCCATCCACCCCGCCAACCGAAAACAAGTGCGCTCGCGCGCGTTTTCTTGGCAACGGTAAGTAATTGAAGAAACTAATGCAGTGCGCACCCCTTCTTTTCGCACTATGCCGGTTGCGCCGCCGGCTGGCAGTCTGCTCTTCGTAGAAATGTAAATTAATTCCACGAGACGTTCGATAATTGAATAAAACGCGATTCCATTTCGCAGAACGCGCCGCGATGCGTTTCCGAAGACGCCGCCACCCTCACGCGGCGAAGGAATAATGATATCGTTTTGCTCACATTTTTCCTTTCGGCGGGGATGGCGGTGCGCATTACCATTACCAAGGCAGCAGTGATCGGTGGTGGGTGGGTTTTGTAATAGTAATCGCAGGACTCGGCCGTTTTTCGCACCAACACCCACCACCTTACCCTCACGGCCGTTAAAGGAGATTGGTAATAAAGAAAAGGTACGAGCGAATGATCGTTTTATGGGGCGCTTTAGTTAGTTTTGCACGTTCGGGAAATTAACAGACGCGCGTCGGGCCCTAATTCACCGGATTTGTATCCTTTTAGTAGTGCAGGAAAATCGAGGACAAGAGAAGAAGCAAGCATTTAATGATCTGTTGCATAATGAATAGAAATATTCAATTGCACTTCATATACATACTTTGTGCGTTGGCGGCTTATCCTTTGCCCGCTCTTTCTATGCGCGTCCCAACGCTGACGTATACTACGCAAAAGCTCAATTAATCAAGCAGATAAGTAACGCAATAAATCATCGCCGCAAAATTGCCACCCACTGCGGACGCGCGCGCGTCATGGAATGGGGGGGTCGTCTGCGTTGGCTCTTAAGACATCGCGCGCCGCGCCGCGGAACGCAAATACATTCAACCATAGTACGGACCATTCTATACATTACACATGTTTGCAGAACCTTAAATTGCGCCAGGATGAGGAATCATAGCGTGTTTTTGGTGCTTAAATTTTGGGCGGGCGGGGAGGTTGGAAATTGTTGCAAACGGTCGAGAGATCCTTTGCGCGCTGGCAATCCTCGCCGGACCATAAATCTATCCTCCCGGCGCGGCGCGGCGCAGGAAGCGTACCAGTACTCGGTTTTCATTACAGCTCATGCATGCATGTTCCTTTTCGCATTGTCGGTTTCGCAAAACGCGTCGTTGTCGCGTTAATGCGTGTGGGTGTGTACGTCCGAAACTATTTACCGCCATTGAATTTATACTTATCCCACAGGAATTGCATTTTTCGATACGGCAAAGACTAGCAGTAAAATACGGTATTTGTTATTCCGCGCGCGGTTATTGGCCACTATGAGAAACATCCTTTTTTCACTTGCATCTTGTGTGCCTATTGGTTTTGGGGACAACTCGGATAAACTTCGCAAAAAATTGGGGGCGCGCAAAAATAAAGAAAACGAGGGAGGTAAATAATAGTGCGGCGGTTAGTTGTCGAGTTGGTTTGCTGCCGCGCGGACGTGCTGCGCAGGGCGCACACAAGTTTGTTTCTCCATTTCGTCAGGATTTGGAAACAAATAGCTTTGGCTATGAACCAATATCCAGGAGATCAACGTCACGGCGGGGAGCTCCACCACCGGCACCGTCGCCGGCGCTGCGGACGTGCAACAGTCGTTGTTGCTTGGCTTTTGAACATCGATCGTGTATCGAAAAGGATTTCGCCGCGCTATAAATTCACCCCCGTCTCTGCGACATTCTCTCGCCTCCACCGAATAAACTCCATGCGCGTATGGAATTTACTACACATGCGAATTATACTTTAAATTATCCGTAAAATCCGCTTTTACACACTTGAAACATTATTGATGCGATGAAAATGCACCCCTGCTCCAAACGGAGCGAATCTATAATTAATCTCGTCAATTTGTAGTAAACAATAGTGCGTATTCCGTCTAGATACGCCGAAGACGATGATGCCATCAAGCACCACTTTGTCTATTATCCTTGAGTAAGGACTCGAAAGTTGTGCTTCTAGAATTTCGGAGGATTTCCTTTTCGATTTCCGATTCTTCGCAAAAGACCCGACTCGTGTGCCCGCCTCATAATCAAATATTGATATTCAATTAAACAGGGCGATTTATATGTAATTAGTGCCGTGTCGGAGCAAATCACACGCTCGTACGAATACACGTCGAGGCGGACGGTTGGCTGCCAGCATCCAACGTGCGAGTCAATTCATTTGGTCTTAATTTCATTAAACCGCAACCGTTCCCTCGCCTCGCAGGAGTTTGGCGTAGGCGGCGGCAGTAGGGATTAGTTCGATAATACGCCGTGTGCTTTTGTGCCGCACAAACGCCGACGGCAACGGAAAAACGGATGTTCGGAGGCGTCGAAGCGATGCCAGGCGATGCTCAAAGTGAGCTTTGTAAAATTCCTCACTCCTCACACAAAGGCGTGTTACAATTTTTATTACTTACTTATTTTCTATTTTAATGTAAATTTGGATATTAATGAATGATTTAATTGTGCGCCCTGCAAACTTTGTTATTTCCCAAACAACAAAACAATCAAGCACATTGTTATTACACTTTGTTATTCATTCCATCCACGCCATTGATTGGATATTTGTTTTTAATTAATTGCAAACCGTAACTAACCAACTGCAATGTTGGGATGTTGGAAAATCATAATTTTTTACACACCGTGTATTTTTTTGAATAGTAAACGTTTTACATATTTTTCTTTACCGATGTAAACGTGCGGAAAATATTTGCGAACAAAATGCGAGAGCAAATAAGCCGAGCGAGCGGCTTTGAAGTGCGTCTGCACATATTCTTAATACACATACACGCGATCTCATAAGTAAAGTGCTTGTTGCTTGCCGGGTCGGTGGAACGTAGCAAGGACCATTACGTTTATGTAGTCGGCGGTTGGTTTTCTTTCGGGCGCGAACAATTTCGCTTTCGGCGGCGCGGCGGCGGCGCGGCGAGATGAAAGGCAAGCGCGCAAATCTCTGTTAAATTTCTCAACATTTGCGCGAGCTTAACACAGGCATGACTATCATCCTAGCAACAGTTTGAGGCATCGAGACATCATTGATTCTTTTCCTTGCTTTATTTCTGCGACTTTTCCGGGGCGATGGTTCGTCACGTTTGACGCACGGGACACTTATATTAAAGGCGCACGCGAAATTGAATTATATTACTCAGCGACTCACTGTTTAACATCAGACAGGCGGACGGACGGGCACTAATGCCCGGCGCCTTCACCCTCCCCTGCAACTGATTGTATGTATACAATGGGTGTTTGCGCTGTTCAATACAACACCACCACCGCGGCTGCTGTCGAGAGAGAGGATGCGGTCTCTTCGCGGTGGCTCCGCAGAGAGAATCGACCCATCCTTCAAACCGACGTCGAAATTCAATCATCGATAAAGGAAATGAGCGAGAGCACGAGGGGTGGTGGAAGCGATGACGTCCCGAGCACGTCTTCCTTCCCACCCCCGTCGGGATTGAAGACAATCATCTCGAGCGCGCGCGCGCTGCCGACGACGCCGACGACGACGATCTCCCAAGATTAATTCGTCTTCATTTGGAATTTTCGCGCACACGAACGCGACGTTTGACGTTTTATTGAGAATAACGCCAACGGCGGGTTTGGGGGGTGTATTAATGAATTGGATTGCAAATGGCGGATGGAAAACGCAATGGCGTAATTTTTACTTTGCTGCAAGTGCAATCCTGATTGATTGGCCGGGGGCGCAACGCGGAAAACAATGACGGGGTGACGCATCCCTTTTCTCCGGGCGCGCTTATTTGTCGCCTGTCACATATCCATTTGTGAAATGATCCCCCTGCTTTGACATCTCTGCCCATGCACACGTCGTCCTTTTCGTGTTTTTTGTCTTAATATCCATCCTCCCGAGCGGAGATCGATTGAGTTCATCACGAAAAGTAGTGCATATCCCGGCGGTGGTCGCTAAACAACAAGCAAGGAGCAGGCAAAGACGCGGCGCGGAGAAATCTATCAATCGAAGTACGTGTGCGGAAAGGACGAAAGGGACATGTTCGGGTCACGGTCGATCCATCAAAAGTTGCGGGGATGCATTCGGGGGCGCCTACCCCGCTCACCAATTCCATGCGCTGAGCACTCATCAAAGTTGCGCGACGTTTGTGCACCATTCATCAATCAATGGCGGGCGGGCGGAAAGCGATGGCGGCGTTAAGTAAGGGTCGCAACGTTGAATAGGGCTCTCCTCTCTCTCTTTCTCGCGCCCTCCGAGGCGCACGCCGTCGAATATTCATGATGGCGATAATGAAATAATGAAATTTTCGTCCGCATTTTCCCTCAACATGCATATACGGGATTGCGGTGATAGGTCCTCGATCACCCGTACCACCCTTCGGATATTTAATTAACTGTTTGCGGAATACGCCGCATATGAATATCATTAGGCTGTGATTTGCTTGTTTATTATTTCCGGTTGGCGCATACTACAAAACACATCGAAGTGTTTCATTTTCCGTGTGCTAGCTGAGATGATTTATGATTAAAACTTGATTCTGGCGCAGAGGTCGAGAAAGGCATTCATAACTAAAACACAGATATTTTACGCCGGGGGCGCCGCGCCGGGACCCGGGGCTAAAAGCGCACGAAAAGATTTTAATAAATTCCGGCTCCTCGTTTTCGCGTCGCTCATTTCGCACTTGCGCCTCGTTTTTTCCGCGCCAAAACGGCGGCGCGAGCGTTTTCATCTTTTATTCGCCGCTATATCCTGCCAGTTGATCCTTTTCTACGTCCTACTATGCCGCTACTACCGCCGCCTCCACTGCCGACGACGACGAAGAATGTATGCACTACCAAACTATATTTTTATCGCATCGTCTTCGTCGTCGTCGTCGTCGTCGGCCAAGGAAGATTACAACGAAGAATTCGGTAGTGGGTGCTGCCTGCATGCTCTCGCGCAACAATTCTGGCGTGCATCCTTGCCCCACTTCGGCGCGCGGAAAGCGCATAAAATGCGCAAAAGGGAGACGTGTAAGCGGAAGAAAGCGGACGAGAAAAAAGACCGAAAAAGTTACCAAAGTGTTTTTAAAGCTCTTAAACTTTCGGCGTTATAAATAAAGAGATAATACAAAGATTTCATAAGTATGTTTCCGTACATTTGCTGAAAGTTTCATGAGTTATGATGGTTAACACATGAAAATTTAAGCGAGCCAGCAGCACTCACAGTCCAGGGCTAGTGGCATCCTTTCAGCGTTGCCGCCTCCCGGAAATATACGAGAGAGTGTCGCTGATATATCTATTCCGAGTCGCGACTTAAGACTATATACGAGCGTCTTGTAGTGTGTGGATCGTCGTCCTGGAAATGGAAAGTCATTTGGGTGGCGCCATCGTCGTCCTTCTTTCACCCGCCCCCAACCCCTGGGTTTCTTGTCTTGTATCTTTTTGGCGCATACAAACATTATTATCACGATTACAACAATGTGCTGATGTAATCCGAATATCAGGGGCGCCAGCTCTAAATAATTGGTAATAGTTTTAATGGCTGCGAGCAGAAAAGGTTTCGCAAACAAACACGGCCTAGGACAATAAAACGGAACCGGTGCACAGGCCGCTCCGAAGTTGCGAACGTGTCGCGGTCATAATGACGGCCGCCGAAATTGTTGCGCATGCGGTCAGAGTTTATTAACGTCGGGTGGTTATTGTACGCACCCGCGGCCAAGGGGATTGTTTCTCACGCTGTGGAAATCAACGCAAAATCTAATTAATTTCGGCACCGAATTCAAGCTCAAGCGGCAGCGGATAATTCTAATAATTATTACCGGAGCGAGGCAACAATTAGACGTTGGCGCACTATTATTATTAGGGGTTGCGCCTTCGATCGTTGTTATTAAACCGAAACCGAAATTAACGCCCAACTTTCCATAAGTTCCAGTTTATAACTATGTAGAAATGTGAATATTTTAAATTGCTTTTATCGACTTGGTTTTGTTGCCGGTGGTAATAATGAATATTTCTTGTGAGTCGTAACGTTTTATGATAAAATGCAATAAATCCACATCAGTTTTATGAAAGCTGCTCGTCTGGATCGAGATGGCGAATGAAATAAATTAAAAAATTGAAGAAATTAAATCTACGTGCAATACGCACAGAGAGAGTGTATCGCGTACTTGTTTTCCACTGGTAAAAAAGTAAACGAAGCCACTCGACGAGAATCCTCGTTGAGCGCCATTTTCATATTCATGCGAAAGACAGCTAGCGCGAGCGCATAAAAAAGTAGCACTAGCAATGGCGCGCCGTGCGGTTATTAATCATCGCTCTCGAATCCTCTCGTTATTAATTTCACTGGACGCATCAATAGCATGCATAAAAAACCATCAAAATTCATTTCATTTGAATCACAAAAGGGTATGGGGTATGAATCCATCTCAAATAGAATTAATTCCAATTGCATTTCATGTTAAGAATGTTTCTTATTGATATGGACGAATTACCTGCCAACAAAGGTAATGAATTAAAAACTACATACCAAATAAAACTAACATCAAATTTAAAACATAAAACTCTTGCGTAATCAATTAATACAGTAAAAGGAAATAAATCGCTTTGCATTTCGTGATTGCCAAAGACACGAATGAACGGATATCGATTGCGAACGCTTTACTTTTTTAATTTCGTCGCCGCCTCCGTTCCGTTACGTTTTTTTTTCCATTCAGTGAAACGAAGAAAAGAAAAGATACGCCGCCGATAAATGTACAGCAGGAAGAAATGTATCGTCTTCAAGGGCCGACCGAGTTCACGCACAATAAAGTTACTACTCTCCTCTCCTCTCGCATTTCGGCCGCGAGCGCTATCGATGACATCGCCTCTCCATTTTCTCATTTTCCAATAATCTGTCGAGGCGCACCCTACAATTCTTTCCTTTCCCGCCCTTGCGGAATACTCAAATACTCAAAAAGGATAATAATACTCGATTTGGAGATTGATTTGATTTTTTTTCTCGGTGCTCGCTCAAAAACAGAACAAATTTATCTTTAATGTAACGTTTTTGGTTGCGGAAATATTGAAAGGCATTAGTTTCTTTTCGGGTGCCGGCGCCGGCTCTCCGATATTCGAATTTCCATATTCCAGCGGCAGCCGTACATCCTGGCGGTTTCCATTAGAGCTGGAAGCAGCCTGCACACATACATACTCTTTCCGCCTGCATATAACTGGGTCAAAAAGTTAGTTTTTCCCCGCGCAAACCCGCCCCCAACCCCTTCACGTATGTATTTATGCGAATGGGAAAATCTCCCCTTT